>JALMQS010000116.1:19620-109123 GCA_024734495.1 Forficula auricularia | reverse complement strand
CTATTTTTTCAAACCTTATCTATTTCCCTATAATACTAGTACCTTTTCAAATTTTGAAAAAAGGTACGCCATAGTAGAAAAAATAAATACCAATTTTTTTTTAAATAATCAAATATTATGAAATCTTAAAAGATATAAAAAAAAATTGAATTTTGGAAAATTTTGAAAAAAGATACGCCATAGTAGAAAAAAATTAAAATAAATTTTTTTAAATATATTTTAAGCTTTCATAATATTTGATTATTTAAAAAAAAAAATTGTTTTTATTTTTTCTACTATGGAGTACCTTTTTCAAAATTTGAAAAGATCATAGTATTATAGGGAAATAGATAAGGTTTGAAAAAAAATAGTTACTTAATTGTTTCGAAATTGTATTATGGTTAAAAAGAAAATTAAAAGAAAAACAATTTATTTCAAAGATCTATTTAAACTATAAAGCTCGTAATTTTTTTTCCTAGAAGCTATCATCGAGTCCCCAAAACATTAAAAATTTAGATCAATCGGTTCTGTCAGTAATCCGGAGAAATTTTTTCCCGTTTTTTACATATTTTGATTTTCTCAAAAAACAATTGAGTTAGGAATCTGAAACTTTCAGAATCTTATTTTATTTATTTTTTTTAAATCAGTAGACGGACAAAAGTGTCTTTATTAGTGTTATTAGTACCTACATATCCCTTAAGTAACATTAAATTATCTTTCGGGGGCCGATTCAGTATGCTTATATCCCTATGGCCTTTACCTATATTTTTACTTTACCATACAGGGTATGGTCAAGTATTGTAATCATGCATGAAAAAAGTGATTTTTTCCTTCTTTTTTCAAAATATCTCAAAAATGGCTGAAGCTATTTTGATTAAAAAAATTGAGCGAAACCATGGCGTTTTGGTCTACAAAAAAGTTCTAATAAGTGAACGTGGAAAAAATTATATTTTTTGAGATAATAATTGTTTTGTCAAAATGTCTTTTAGTTAGTCTGTCTAGCTGTTAGTCGGTGCGTTATCAAATTTTTGTGGACGAGGTAGCCCAAAACCTAATCTGAAAATCAAAACCAAATTTCACAGGTAGTTTTGGTCCATTGAAATTAAGAGCTGATTAGATTTTGGTACATATCGACCCAAAATTAAGGGAGGTGGAGGGGGGGGGGGGGTTAAAAAATTAAATATCTAGACTATTTGAGCAAACAACCAAATTTTGTACACATAATCAAGCTGGGACCCCAGAAGTCTAAAAATGTAAAAACTAACCGTCCAAAATGATGGGGGGGGGGGGTATGGTCAAAAAATGAACATCTAGGCTCTTGTACCAAACTCACCCAAATTTTGAATACATAATCAGTGGGACCACAGAAGACTAAAAATGCAATAACTAACCGCCCAAAATGCCCGGTGGGGGGGGGGGGTGTATGGTCAAAAAATGAATATCTAGGCTCTTGTAAAAACTCACCCAAATTTTGAATACATAATCAGTGGGACCCCAGAAGACTAAAAATGCAATAACTAACCGTCCAAAATGGGTGGGGGTGGGGGGTGTGGTCAAAAAATAAACATCATAGCCTCTTGCACCAAACTCACCCAAATTTTGAATACATAATCAGTGGGACCCCAGAAGACTAAAAATGCAATAACTAACAGCCCAAAATCGTGGGGGAGGGGGGGGGGGGGTGTATGGTCAAAAAAATGAAAATCTAGGCTCTTGTACCAAACTTAACCAAATTTTGTATACATAATCAGTGAGACCACAGAAGACGAAAAATGCAAAAACTAACCCCCTCCCTTACGTGATTATAAATAATTTTATTAAATATTTAATATAAGTTAGGGTCTAGGTTGTATGGTATAGTCAAGTGGATGGCCACATCAGAACACGTCAGCTTATTTATTATAAAATAAACAAATTGAACAGAAGTACATATGTGTATATTTTATTATATCAAGCAGAGAAACCGTCTTTGATTTGATCTCATAAAATAAACAACTCTTCTACTCTCGGCAAGAAAAACCTTTTAATTTTTAAAAATTTATATTAAAAAAAAATCTTTCTCTTGTGGTTTTGACTTTTCATTACTAAAAGATTGTCTGCTTTGGGAGGTCAGATATAATTGAGCTCCGATCCTCTGCTAAAATGACCCCCTCATCTCTTCATTTTTCCAAGTAATCCACCTCTCTCTCTCTCTCTCATTGGTCTGTATCGATGTTTAGCAACCTCGTCATTAATTCAGTAACTAAATTGCCACTAAGTGGCAATGCTCGATTTTTTTTCGGCCGTCACCTGCAACCACCCTTCACACTCCCCCCCCTCCTTGTCTGCCCATGTTAATTAACTTAATGGTTTGGAAGAAAAAGTGATACTTTACAGACAGTTAAAAATAAATAAATAAACGATAATCGTCTCTTGCATTTATTTTATTTTATATATTTTCGAATGATAAAATGCAAATCTAAAATGGAACGGCGATTTTTTGTTGCTTTTTTCTCATTCGTTGGAAAGATAATTTTGTATTTTATATTAAATATGAATGAATATGTTTGAAATCAATATAAAAATAATTAAAAATAAAAAAATATCTATCTTCATCAGGAAATAGTTTTTAATACAATCTATTTTTTACCTATCTTTTTTTACTTTATCCAATGCGAAGCATGGGAAAGTATTGTAATCGGTCTCGCGGCAAGCGCGAATTCAAAGGTCCTCAGGTAAAGACTACGGAATCCAATTAAAAGTCACAGATTGTAGTATTTAATAAGGTTAAATTTTTGCACGTGACGGTTTAACCAAAAATTACATGGTGGTCTTGTCCAGAGGCCAAAAAATGCGAATTTTTCATTGTGTGGGTGCGGATGTATAGATTGATGTATGGATGGATGGATGTTATCGTATTTTTCGTCCACGATTTTTTCCACACCGTTGCACCTATTGAAATGAAATTGAAAACCTATCATTACTTTAACATAATGAAGCGCTGATTAGTTTCAGCCGAGGGGTGATCCGCGATTAGAAGTAGGTGTACACCTCTTTGGAAATATTTGGAAGTACTTGAAAATATTTGGAAGTACTTGAATATTTGGAAGTACTTGGAAATATCTGGAAGTGCTTGGAAATATTTGGAAGTACTTTGCAAATATTTGGAAGTACTTGGAAATATTTGGAAGTACTCTGGAAATATTTGGAAATACTTGCAAATATTTGGAAGTACAAGTGGAAGTAGTTGTACAGCATATTTGGTCGCGGTTCACTCCTCGGTTTCAGCTGATCGGCCCACAAACATTAGTACTTTATTTCAGTACTTTTTTAGTTTTTTCTAAATATCTTGAAACTCAAGCTTGAGTTGTTTACCAAAAAAGGATTTAGTATTTTTGATTTTAAGTCGATTCTTCCCACGTTTTCAGTAGAGGTTGCCATTAATAGTCAAAAAATCAAAAATGGAATGCAATAAGGTTATTCCTCTACTATTAGATAAGAATCGATTGTTATTTTTTATTTTAAGTCGATTCCTCCATGTCGTCAGAGATGGTTACCAATAAAACCGAAACGTTAAAAATCTAATGTATAATTGTTCTTCTTCAAGTATTAGATGAGAATCGATGGCTATTTTTGATTTTAACTTGATTCCTCCATGTCTTCAGCAATGGTTACTAATAATAACCGAAACGTCAAAAATCCAATGTAGAATAGTTATTCCTCGAGTATTAAATGAGAATCGATCACTATTTTTGAATTTAAGTCAATATGGACTGCAAATTTCAAGTGTTATCTGATTAATAAAAAAGGAATAAACATATTATTATAATTATATTTATAAGATTGGATCTGAGAATTTTATTTATATTAATTTATTTATTTATTTTCGAGGATCTTAATTCTCTTTTAGAATAGGTGCTGATTTTCTTTGTTTGCAAAAAATAATAACACAGTTATATTTTTTTTCATTTTATTTTATTATTAGTATCAAGGGACGTTTCGACATATACATTCATGTCATCATCAGCCTAAAATAAAACCATCCTTTCATTATTTCCAATATCTATAATTTTATAAACAAATGAACACATCACATCTTTTTTACATTATTTACATTCTTTCTTACATCAAAAAAGCATCAAACATACCTTGAACAATCTTAAATTTATTTGATCCAATCAAATCACATTCTGATTCATCTGAATACATATCACAATTATTTCTTTTTCTATTTTTACTATCTACTGATCTATACGATAACACAAAGAACTCCAATTTTCAACACACAAAGCACCAGTGAATACACATCCCGAAACATTAAATCCCCTAAAATGTATTGCCAACCCAAAACCTTCCAGTATCCCCCTAATATTCTAAAATTTAATCAAAAAACATTAAAATGTCCTTCTGTCCACACACGGAAAAAATAAAAAATCCAATTAGTATTGTGATGGATTTTTTATTTTTTCCGTGTGTGGACAGAAGGACATTTTAATGTTTTTTGATTAAATTTTAGAATATTAGGGGGATACTGGAAGGTTTTTGGGTTGGCAATACATTTTAGGGGATTTAATGTTTCGGGATGTGTATTCACTGGTGCTTTGTGTGTTGAAAATTGGAGTTCTTTGTGTTATCGTATAGATCAGTAGATAGTAAAAATAGAAAAAGGAAATAATTGTGATATGTATTCAGATGAATCAGAATGTGATTTGATTGGATCAAATAAATTTAAGATTGTTCAAGGTATGTTTGATGCTTTTTTTGATGTAAGAAAGAATGTAAATAATGTAAAAAAGATGTGATGTGTTCATTTGTTTATAAAATTATAGATATTGGAAATAATGAAAGGATGGTTTTATTTTTAGGCTGATGATGACATGAATGTATATGTCGAAACGTCCCTTGATATAACAATAAAATAAAATAAATGAAAAAAATATAACTGTGTTATTATTTTTTGCAAACAAAGAAAATCAACACCTATTCTAAAAGAGAATTAAGATCCTCGAAAAATAAATAAATAAATTAATAATATTATAATATTTCAAATGAATTTGGATAAAGTATAGCAACGATCCGTTGCAGTTTATTTTATATTAATTTTATATAGGTATGTCAAAAAAATGAAAATTAATTGTTTATATCTATCAAGGTTTCGTGATGTGTGTGGGATAAGATTTTTTTTAAATATTCATTATCCTTTTATGAAAAACTGGAAATTTTTCATATCTTTAACCATTAATTATCAAAATAAATAAAATTTTAAAAATTCAAAAAAACTTTTAAAATATAAAAATATAAAATTCTAGGTAGGTTTTTTAAATTTGAAAAGTTTTTTAAAATATTTAAATTTTCTTTACTTTATTATATAAGTTTCCCCAAGAACCCACACCATTATCCCTTAACAAAACATTAATTTTCTTATCATATTTATAGTATTATGGTTGAAAGTGACTTTTCTCGGCATTTCAGACATTTCTAAGCCTGATAAGCAAAAAAAACTATTAGGTAAATGTATTGAATAATTTTCTGCCCATGAGGTTTCTTCTCGACTTTTGAAAAAACCGCCTTTCGAATTTTCACAAAATTAAATTAAATCAAAGAATAAAGAAAATATTACGGGGTCTTAGCCAATGACCCCGGATCTCAATTTAGTTAGTCGTTCAGTCACAATTGCAAAAAGAACACCTTTTAACATTAAAGGAAACAAATCAGATGGTACATAGATTGGTTAGAACATTTAAAGATAGCCGCACGAATGTTCATGACGAGGAACGAAGTAGACGACCTTCTGTCATTACTGAAGTTTTGGTTCATAAAGTTGACGAAAAAATGAGATAGAACAGACCGGTTTACGATTTCATCGTTATCTGATTTTAGAGTAAGAGCCCACGACGGCCAGACCTTCGTTATTTTATAAAAGCTGAAAATTTTTCTGTGCATGTCCCCTATACAGGTAAGAACGACCAGCGACTATAGAGTTTGGGTTGTGGTTATTTTGGCAGGTAACAGGTAATAAAGGTGTATAAAATAGTACTTTAAATTCGTTAAAGTATAAAGCTCAATTTTTTTATATTTTCTTCGGGGAATACAAAAGCTCGAGGAAAGATACAATAAATGCCTTAATTTTGGTGGAAACTATGTCGAAATGTAGATTTAGATACAGCCTTTCATGTAAAAAATTGTTGTGAAAAGTATACCTACTTGTTTTTTTTTTTTTTTTTTTTTTTTTATTTCAAAACGGTACTTACTTTAGAAACATGCCTAGTATTATAATTAAAACAGTAAAAAAATATCTTTACTAATTTTTTTTTCATTTTTGTTTATACATTCATCTCAAAATAGTCATTAAAACAATAGAATCATCTGCCTCTCGGGCGTTCCGAGTAAAATATCAAGTTGTGTTATTATTATCGATGAAAACAACTAGGTCTTTATTTGAGATAAAATTCAAATAATTATTAATTGTTTTTGTTTTATGTAAATTATAAATGATGTTAATACTAATTTTAATCCGTTTTTGGCAAAAATCACGATATGCGTGGTATAACTCTCCGAGATAAATAGAAAAAATTCGTGTGTGTGCTTATATCATTGGATATAATATATATTTATTTCTTTTGTGGAAGTAACTTGCTTTGAGATTGTATTTAATATTTTCTAGATTTATTCATACATACACTCATTATTATTATTTTTTATTATTTATTTATTATTTGTTCTTTGTCTAAAAGGTAGTCTCACGCATAATTTTTTTATTTTAGAAAAGATAAAATAATTTCAAAGGGATTTTATTATGTTAGGGTCTTATTGGCCTTTTTAATATTGCACTAAATATAATAGGTGTTTGAAAAATATTATCTTAAGACTAAATAAGTAAATAAACTTACCAGGATGCAATGGGTCTCAGGACTCTCAGGTGAAGCAGAGCAGCTCGTGGCTTCCAATACACTTCCTGCGCTTTCAATGTCTGTCTTGAAAATGAAATAGATTTTAATTTTTCCAATAAAAACCCGTTAGCTGTGGTCTATCTTATCATTCTCACTCTGCCTAGTCGAGAAAATTAATATGAAATGTTTACTTAATCACTTTCGTTGAATTGTCAAATTCTCTACAGAGGTTTTCGTTTATTTATTTTTATTTATTAAATTAAGCGAGAATTTATCTACTTGAAATAATATTACTGCTGAACATTTGAAATCGACTAAAGATAAGAGAGAAACTCGAGCGAGTGAAGGAATTTATCTTATCGAATTCAAAGAATGAAAGGTTTTGATATCAAACCCGTTGCTTCAAATGAAATCCATGAAAAAATAAATAACGGCAGTTCGAAAGGCTTTATAAAAATGAATCAAGGCTTGCGATAGGAAACAGAGTTCTTTACTGGAATCAGTTTAAGTATATCAATCTTTTATTTATTTTGAAAAGATATTGATATAGGAAGATGCACCTAAAAAATACAACCTCTGTAGTGAACCCTTGCATCATGAAAATAAACAGAAATTTCACTGATTAGGTCGGAGTTGAATGTATCTGTGGATGTGGGTCTTGAAAGACTGAATGTTTTATATATACCGGGTGAGTTTTTTATCTTGAGACAGTCGTATGATTCAAAAAAAGTTTCAAATAAAAGTTTATTTATATCAAAGGGGAAAGTAAACTACACTATTGTTTGTCGTCCTAGAACAAGCTTTTAAGGGCATTTCAAGGTCAAATTCTGTTTTTTAAATAAAAATCTATATTTTTCTTTACATTTCCTAAATCTAAAAAAAAAACTTAACAACTTTCATAAGAACTATTTTTTATACGACATCAAATAAAAAAATATTAAATCAATTAGATCTCAAAAAAAATCCAAATAATAACTATTCTTAACAATTATTCAACTTAATTATCAAATAATAATGATCAAAAATTTAATTATTAAATAAATAATTTAATAATAATTAATAATTTAATAATTTTCCGACAATGTTCTGTGAAGTTCCAGAGTGTATCGCAAGTCTTCTGGATGAAACATCTTTCTTCAACAAAAAAATGCTCCATTTTTATTACGGAAATACAATATATGTTGGGGGGGTCGGGTAGGCTAGGCGGTAGCATGTCAGCCAGCTAACCAAGAGGACCCGAGTTCGAATCCGGCTCGAGGCATCCGGCTAAAATCTGACCCCCGAGGTAGAGACAAATTTAAAAATAAAAATAAATAGTATCGTAAATGGCTTATGGCTACCATGGCCGAAAAGCCAAAAAAAAAAAAAAGATATAATTGATTTAATTTTTTTTTATTATTTGATGTCGTATAAAAAATAGTTTTTATGAAAGTTTTTTTTTAGATTTAGGAAATATAAAGAAAAATAGTATGTCTTTCGCTTTCTCCTGGTAATTATTCTGGATGGACAGAAGCTCAGGAAGAAAGTCGTCTCATGTCACCTGTAAACTTTGGATGGACAGAGTCTAAATGTTCCAAAAAATGATGAACCACCCAATTATTTTCATTGGAAAACAACCCTCTCTCAATTTTCATCTGATCCTTATGAAATATATTATAAAAATATATTATTATTATTATTATTTATTGTTTATTATTTATTATTTATTTATTATTATCATCCAATAGGGTATAGGGGTGGCGACTGTGGGTCAGTGGGTAGAGTGTTGGGTCGCTGACTCGGAGATCGCTGGTTCGAGACCGAGTCTCGGCAGATAGATATTTGCAGTCGCCTCCTCTTGGAAAGTAATGGCAACCTACCAAGAGTATAATTGCCAAGTGACCTCTCCAAATTAGCCGTTCGGAACCGGCGTTAAAAAGTAGGTCCCGTATATCTGTGTAAAACAACTAAACACACTCAGCACAGGTATATGTGGAGAGGCGCCGACACCCGTTTCGGGTATGGCACTCGAAGAAGAAGGGTATAGGGGCCAAAATAGGGCCTAATTTTTATTCCCATCAGAACTGACTTTGAACCCCAAACTGGTAAAACGGGAAATTTGTACTCACTTTGCGGTCCAACGTCGGACCTAATTTAACATAGAAATAGAATCTACTTTGAGCCCCCAAGTCTTAAATAAGAACTATCTTAGGAGGCTCAATGTAGGGTTTAAATTTCGACTCGAGCTGTTTACTGAAAAAAATATTTTCAAATCATTAACATTTTCAAAGAGCTTATTATACAGTCTTAAAAAAAGTTCTACCTATTTCCTCCAATTTCACTGTGTGATTTATTTCTAACTTTTTTGTAATATATTGAAATTCCATTTTTTTCCCCTCTCTATTCGCTGATGCACTCACTCTGATGCAAGTTGTGAAAATATGAAGCGACCCCGGGATGAGTTTGAGTGCGTGGGGGGTTCGGGATGTTTTGGGGTGGTTTGGGGGTGCTGTAGCCGCAAGCATCCATGCAACATTCATCAAATGTGGACAGATGCACGACGCCTATACAAAAACACGGTTTAATGATACTTTTAACCAGAATACGGTGATTTATTTTTATGCCGGTGGGTTCGTTGGTTCATGTCTATATTTGAGGGGTTACTACGCCACTGGGAATGACATTTTAGTTTTATTTTCAACCACCGACCCTCCCTCCCTCACCCTCTCAAGAGGGTGAGAGTGATCAGGTATTTATTTATAAAATGCACGATAAATTATCTGTTGATTTGAGGGTAATCACTTGGATAATCATATTACAGAGATTAAATGACAATTTACTGGTTTAGAATGATGGAGGCCCCACCCCTGAGGGACTAGAAAGATTTTATATAAAGATCAAAAACGCTGCCCTTTATTCAACGGATGAATTTCTATTACAGAATACATTTTGGACGATTTAGCATATTTTTTGTTAATAATAAATTTAAAATTTTTTAACTGATATGGTTATGGTAAAAATTAAAACTTTCATGATACTAGAATAATGATTTTGATGTTAATGGCAATCCATAACACTAAATAATATCGAGAATCTTATGTGTCAAATTTCAGCTTATTACCTCAAATCGTTCAAGATTTTTTTTTTCTACTGGATGTTCTGAACTTGAAAGTCAAAAATCAAAATAATTTAAATAGGTATATCCGAGGGGTGAACTGCGATTGGAATTTAGATGTACATGTCTTTGGAATTATGTGGAATTATTTTGGAATTCATTAAATAATGCCCCTTCATCTATTGTTTTCTAGTTGGAAATGAAAGTGGAAGTGGAAGTAGGTGTACACGATATTAGGTCGCGGTATATATTAAATAAACAAAACTGGGAATTTTTAATCGGGAACAGAGATGTAAGTATAATTGCGCGAGATGAATAGAAAGGAGGATAAAGTCTAAATTTAATTATAAATTATTTATAGTAAATAATTTTTCAAAACTGGATTGATTTGGCAAGAAATTAGCAGAACATAAAAATTAAAAAAAAAAACTTAAAAGAAGTAAAAAACACCGACTTCAAAAGATGCACAAAAAAAGCATAATTCTTTTTTAAGTCAACTTTAAAATTGATGTAAAGTTTATTCTATTTAAAAGAGTTCACAATATATTAATTTTGGCACTGACTTAAATATATTTATATAATATATATTTAGCGTACCTTTAGAATCGGTGTTTTTTTACTTTTTTTAACCTTTTGATTTTTTTAATTTTTATAGACAATTTAATACTCTATTCAAAATTTATTTCTTGAAAACTGTTTGAATCATCCAAAAAAAGAAGAATCTCTTCATTCTTTTGCCGAGACATAAAACTTATAAAGGACCAATTACATAAACAACAGCCCTTTCCTTATACAAAAAACCGCAGTCAATATATGCTTCACGTCAAGAATTATGCGCACTTGTACATAAAAAAAAATACTTCTGAGAAATCCATTAAAAATAGATTAAGAAAAATATTTCCAATTATTATAGTTTATTTACAAATATAATAAATTATATTAATAGGAAATAATTTTTCTTAATAAGAGAGCCAAGTTCAAAAATCATCGAACACAAAGACACTATTCGAAGGAAAATCAGCTGATTTTTTTTTTCTAATTCTCAAATATTATTTAGAGGACTATATTAGCAATCGTCAAAGAGGAAATTCTATAATAAAATCAGCTGAGAAGAATAATTATTTTTTTCTAGCTTATAAAGCCTTTTAATCATTTCATGTTATATCGGACAAATCGCAGCTGCATATTATTATCATCAGGTGGGACGATAAATTGCATTCATCGGCGGCTGGAGAGGTCGGATCACTACTACATCAAAGTCTTCATCCTTCGACATACACCAGTTGGATACCTCGAGTTCAGCTCAACAATTATATTGGAAAACACAACAACAATATCATGGGAAAGTTCTTTTTTCATTCAAACCAAATTAAATTCCTATATCTTTACAAAGATAATTCATCAGACAAAAGAGTAATTTCATTCAATTCATAATTGTCTTTATTCTTTGGTGTCGAGTCCTCTGCAATCACCCATAGATTTTTTTTTAATACAATCGAATGCAAGAAAGGGTGCACCAGTAAAGATGCAGCCCCTATGGATCTCGAAAGACCCCTGCATTACCGAAGAGAAGGGAAAGTTTATTAAGTGAGAGGGTGTAGACGTAGGTTTCTATGCACTCGGGTTTTGAAGGTTTGAAGATTATAAGTGCTGGGAAAGATGGAGGCTGGGAGAGAGTTCCAGTTCCTTGAAGTCATGGGGATTTGTTCTTCTTATAGTGCCATCCCTGAACGAGCGTCGACTCCTCTCCACATATACCTGTGCTGAGTGTGTTTAGTTGTTTTACACAGATATACGGGACCTACTTTTTACCGGCGGTTCCGTTTTGGAGAGGTTGACTAGGCAATTATACTCTTGGTAGTTTGCCATTGCTTTCCAAGAGGAGGCAGCTGCAAATATCTGCCGAGACTCAGTCTCGAACCAGAATACTTCAGGACAGCGGCCCGACACTCTGACCACTTAATCCACAGTTGCCTCTATGGATTTGTTGATTTAGACCAAAAGCTTGCCATTTGTTTTGGCTGATTCCTAGCTTAAGTTTAAAGCTTCGTTGCTCTGTAATTTACTGATGCTGAGCTATAGATATGCACACACAAACACCTACCAGTGAATTTTATGGTGAGTTTTGGCTCTGATACCCACAAAATCCGTAAGGGTATAGAATTCTATCACTCTGAGTGAACTTTTATATTCTTGGAGATAGAAAAAAGAAAAGTTTGAAAATTGAACTACTTGCACTTTACTTAGATCCTTTGCTTTGTAAGAGGAAGTAAAAAAAAATATAGTGAATCCAACTAGAGTGCCCGGCGAGAATTTTATATGCTCTTCTCATATAGTGGCTTATTATTATAAAATAGAAAATTTAATATTTTAAACCATTTCTCTCTCTTTCTCTCATATTTTTATCTATAGGTCTCCTATCCCATATCCCATATCCATAGAAGAAATGACTTTGTGGTCGATTTCAGCAGCTTCTCTAGCCATAGCCGTTTTATAGCCATCTGTACCTCCCCATCCAAAAAGCGCCGCCGCTTTGAGCTTAAGTGGCCATAGAAATATTAACTTTATTGTCTACGAGAGGGCAAGTCAAGTGGTTGACCATTTTGGTTGATTTACAGCAATTAGCTCTTTGCATGGCCACCTAATGAATTGATTGCCTTTTCGAATTAAGCGGGGCTAAGCTCAAGCCGGACGCTAAAGACCGCCATTGGCCACTTTTAAAAACAATGACCCATCTATGGAGATACAGAACTACTCCACGCGGGCGGTACCATTAAAGGGCGGCAATTTGGCGCCAATACTGCCATACCTAAATAATGTTCTGGTTATAGACCAAAAAATGAAATAACATTTTTTTTTATATAAAAGCAGGTCCCCTAATAAGGGACTAATTTCCATTACAGGATGCGTTTTGGTTGTAATGAAAATGTAGACCTCCTTTTTTTATTTAATAAATTGTAGGTATTTTCTTTTGGAGACGGACTGAAAAAAGAATTCAATGGAGAATTGATATAAAAGCAGCCCAAGGATAATGAAAGCTACAAATTCCTTCTAAAAAAATTTTATTGGGATATTATTTTTATTCTCTCAAAAATCTACGTTTCAGATCTTTTCTATTTCTTCACTGTTTAAAATGGTAAGAAGAAAACTAAGAAGATTGTATCCTCCTCCTTATTCTTGCCTCCTTAAACATTTCTTGTGCTTTTCTGAGCTTAGAATTTGTAATTGATTGCAAGCATTTTACCCAAACTTTTGACAATTTTTCCGAAAATGTATTACTTTCTTTAAGAAAAAAAAATAATGTAAAATAAAAAATTCTAATTTTTACCTTGATAGCTGAGAGGCGGATTATGTTCTTGGAACAGCGTCGTGATGGCCTGCGTGGATCGAAAGGACAAGCGGACGGCAAAGAGGTCGATTGTACTAGCAGAACTCACTTAAAATAAAAAGCAAGTATGTATTTATAAAAATACGAGAGCAGCCTTGAATTTGTAAAAATTTATTTATTTCAATTCAAATATAAGAATATTGAAATATAATTTGTATTTAACAATATTTTAAATAAAAGTAAATTTAAAATATATAAATTAAGTATTTATTATTTACAATGATCTTTAGCTATATTTTTTATTGTAAAGTAAATTTTTTCAAAAATTTACTTTACAATAAAAAATGCCCACCTTAATTTTGGGTCGATATTCACCAAAATCTAATCAGCTCTTAATCTCAATGCACCAAAACTACGTGTGAAATTTGGTTTTGATATTTTTATAAGTTTTTGAGCTAGCTCGTCCACAAAAATTTGGTAACGCACGTACTAACATACTAACTAACAGACATTTTGACAAAATAGTTATTTTCTCCAAAAATATAATTTTTTTGATGTTCACTTATTAGGGCATTTTTGTAGACCGAAATGCCATGGTTTAGCCCAATTCTTTTATTCAAAATAGTTTCATCCGTTTTTGAGATATTTTGAAAAAACGAAGCAAAATAACCACTTTTTTCATGCACGATTACAATATTCACTCTTCCTCATTTTTGTCTTTCCTATAATACTCCCACGACTTTTTAAATAAATATTATACAACTTTTGGTGAATTAGGTAAATTTTGTTAGTTAAACAATCTAAGAAGTATCATAGAAAATTTTATCTTTTAAGTCATACAAAAAATTTATATGAGTACCTATATTTAACTACTACACCTTTTTAGTATGTATATCAGAAAACACCAATTGTATTTCAGAATTTTCAATTGAATATTAAAAAATCAGAAATCTCAATTCAATTTCAAAAAATGTTAATTGTATTTTAGAAAATATCAATTGTTTAGTTAGTTGTTTATATGTATTTTGTTATATATTTATTTATTTATTTTTGGCTTTTCGGCCTTTTTAGCCATAAGCCAATTTACGATACTTATTTTTTTTTTAATTTATCTCTACCCAGGGATCAGATTTTAGCGGGATGCCTCGAGTCGGATTCGAGCCCGGATCCACTTGGTTAGCGGGATGGCACGCTAACCCTTAGCCTAACCCGACCCCCTTTATATATATGTTTATTTTCTGAAATTCAATTGATGTTTTCAAAATACAAGTAATATTCTGAAATTGAATTTAGATTTCTGAAATACAATTGTGATTTTCTATTATTCAATTGTAAATTCTCAAAAACAATAGGATTTTCTGAAATGAGCTTGATATTTTTTAAAATGAAATACCCTGTATTGTAAAGTAAAAATTCTGCTACTCTCGGCAAAAAACTTTCAATTTAAATAAAAATATAAATGAATATGTATTTATTTATATATGGTATATATGTGAGAGTATGTATATTTTTATTTGCGTCAAGCAGAAATCACCCACTTTGATTTGCTCTTATAAAGTACTTAGATCTATCTGGATTTCTATAGAAAGGCAAATGGATGTGCTCGTTCTCTCTGTTCTTTTCCGCGCACCGTCACTCTGTCTCCAGGGGATTTCCAATGTATATATGTCTATGTGTATATGTGAGTGTGTGTGTGTGCGAAAGAAGGGGGTGGGCGCGAGGGGAATAAGATCCATTTATATAACCCATCAGGGCAGCGAAGGGCAGTGCGCAAATGGTCTTTAGACAGAGAGGCCATGTAATGAAGGCCAAATAATTTATTATTGTCCATTTAGCGTAAGGGAGCCAGGGGTGGGGGTTAAAACGTTATTACAATCCAAATTGCGAATCTCAGATTTATTTATTGCCTCTAAAAACTCTCTCTTTCTTTCTTTTCTTTTTTAGAAAAATCTTCAATATTTTAAAATGGTGAATTTTGCTTGTATGTAGATCATTTCGAAAACGGTTTGTATCACGAAAATTACTGTAAAGTAGAACTACAAAGGTCTATTCTGTTTGAAAAAGTCACAAATTTAACTTTCTAGCTCAAATGAAACAAAATTTTATCGATTAAAATGAAGGGTTTTCAATTTTTTTAAAAAAGAAGGCATTTTCTTAAAAATCTAACGACTATCTTGTGGTTACCAAAAAATTCCAAAAGTCAAATTCCTTTAAAAGATTTTGTTTTGACGACAGGAGAAGAGTTGTTGAATCATAACCTCTTTAATTCTCTTTATGAATCAAATTACTTATTAAATATATTCTTTTCATGTCAGAAGGAATCGCCTCCTCCCTTCAGAAGTTGAACTCAAGAGCCAAACTTGTTTTCTGTGCAGTTAGCTTAACCCTAGAAACAATATTCTTTTGATATTGTGCCATACAAGAATATTTTACTCAAGTTATAAAAAACTAAATTGTAAAAGTATGCTGGCGTCTGAATTAAATTTCAATTAAAGGCCGTATTGAATTTCATGCTTAAAATCAGGTAAATTTTTAATTTTTTTAAAAAAGAGGGCATTTTTTAAAAATCCAATAATTTCTAGTGCTATATTTTCGTCAAATTGTTACCATGAATTTAAGGATGAGGATAAATGATCTTATTAGATAAGGCAACTGCCCGGAAAGCAAGTTTGGCACTTGGGTTGGAATTCTGAGTGTGGCGATCCTTTCTGATATCAATAAATCATGAAGAAAAACAAAGAGGTTGTCCTCTGCTTGATGCAAATAAACATACACACATATTCTGACTTCCTTATCGACTGAGTAAGAGAAAAAGAAAAATTAAATATCCACGCAATACTGACCCCATGAAAAATAATATTTTTAATTAAAAAAGACTGATGATGAAGGCCATACCTTCGAAACTATAAGCTCTCAAACAAATAAATAATATATATACATATATATATATTTGATATATATGTGTGATGTTTATTTGCATCAAGCAGTGGACAACCTCTTTTTTCTCTTTCTGAATCAACAACTCCGCTAATCTCGGCAAAATAAAAATTTTTAAATTGAATAAATCATATCTAATAGGATCTTTGATTGTCGATCTTAAATGTGTGCTATAAATGTTAACCTTTATATTTAAATAATAATAAAATATTGATACATTTTTACCAAGAAGCTATTAACGAAGCAGTTAAAATAAAAATTGTCTGCTAAATAAGCTTGAAAATGAAATTGAAATGAAAATGATTTGATGTATTATATAAGAAAGTTAGATATAAAATATAAGGGTAGAAATTAATGGTTGTTTACCTTTGGTTGGGTGTACAATCCTCGGTGCTGCCTCGAGTGTTTCTCGACACCTAATGAAGCGAGGAATAAGAATTGAAAAAATGCCGTTACTCGATAAGATATCTAGCCCGGTAATATTCTCCGAAATATTTCGATAGGCAATCCGCGAAGAAATGATCAAATGCATGCCTTATGCATTACAGTTCGTTAATTATTATAATTTAATCAAAGAGTCGATCTACACCTTTTCCAATTTTATTTTAAAAAATCTCAAGTTTATTTCAGAAAATTCTATTGCTTTTGAGAATTTACAATTGAATAATAGAAAATAACAATTGTATTTCAGAAATCTGAATTCAATTTCAGAATCTTACTTGTATTTTGAAAATCTCAATTGTATTTCAGAAAATAAACATATATAAAGGGGGTCGGGTTAGGCTATGGGTTCGCGTACCAGCCTACTAACCAAGTGGACCGGGTTCGAATCCAACTCAAGGCATCCGGAGGGTAGGGATAAATTATAAAAAAATAATAATAAGTATTGTAAATTGATATAAACAACTAACTAAACTATTGATATTTTCTAAATACAATTGACATTTTCTGAAATTGAATTGAGATTTCTGATTTTTTAATATTCAATTGAAAATTCTGAAATACAATTTCTGATATAAATACTAAAAAGGTGTAGTAGTTAAATATACCCTAGTAGCACAATGCTTCAAACTATATAGTAACTATACTGTGCCTATATAGATTTCGAGAATCTATATGGCCCCTATATAGTTACTATTTAAATTAATAAAGTAAAGGTGGTGTTTCATTGTGAACTCCACACCCTTTACTTTATTAATTAATATCATGTTTCACCTAAAACCTACACCACTTTCTCTAAGTAAAATAGTTACTATATAGTTTGAAACATTGTGCTACTAGGGTAGGTACTTGGATTTAATGTATGACTTAAAAGATAAAATTTTCTATGATACTTCTTAGATTGGTTAACTAACAAAATTTACTAAATTCACCAAAAGTTGTATAATATTTGTTTAAAAAGTCGTGTGAGTATTATAGGAAAGACCAAAAATGAGGAAGGGATAAGAGCGTTAAAAATATTTATAAATCTCAAAATTAAAAACAAAATTAATTGTTAATTAATTTTATATTTATTTATTATTGTTTATTGATTAGGATAATAACAGTATGAAGGGGTCATGTTGACTCAAGTGGGTTATTGAGTAGAAACTCACTGCGAAAATTGACTCTTTCTACTATTTTAAACACACTCGTACACATAAAAATACACATATAAAAAATAATAAATATTCACTAAACAGTGCAGAAATAATTGAACATATTTTTTTTGCCGAGAGTAACAGATTTGTTGATTCATAAAGAGAAATGAATAAGGAGTTTCCACTGCACTACATATAGGTATATTATTATTAATTAAAAATACTGATAATGAAGGTCAAATCTTCGAAACTATAGTCTCAAACAAATAAATAATAAATATACATATTTATATTTATTTGGTATATTTATATCAGTGGCGGTTGGTGACTTTTCAAACCAGCGGATGTTGTTCAAAAAGTAAACTTCATTTTTTGAAATTTTATTTTAATTTTCGCTTTTTTTGCAAATTTCATCGAATATGGCATCATTTTCGTTATTTTTCAAATTTAACATTAGATTTTTTTAAAATTATATTTTTGGAACTTCGCCTCAAACGGATACTGCTTTGTGTGGGTGAAGGCAGGAATCCAATATTCACAATCTTGTGACTTAAACTCCACAGTCCCTGTAGATGGAAATCGACCGATCTTCCACAATGAATCAGCCTGTCCAATAAGAAAATCTTAAATTTCTCCTAATTCTATTGCCATAAGTAAGCTATGACTTGTATATAAGCGCTCATAATTATTTCCGATATCTTCTATAATTATAAAGAGAGTTCTTAGAAATGTGATTAGGTCCGAAAATCCCGAATCATCTTTATTTATTCCTTTTTACTTTATCCAATGCGAAGCATGGGTAAAGTATTGTAATCGGTCTCGCTGGCAAGCGCGACTTCAAAGGGTCCTCAGGTAAAGACTACGGAACCCATGGTCTCAATTAAAGTCACAAATTGTAGTATTCATTTAGGTTGAATTTTAGCACGTGACGGCTTTGCCAAAAATTACATGGGGTCTCGTCCAGAGGCCAAAAAGTGCGATTTTTTCAGGAAGTGCGTGCGGATGGATGGATGGATGTTATCGTTTTTTTCGTCCACGATTTTTTCCACACCGTACAACCGATTGAAATGAAATTGAAAAACTACCATTACTTTAACAAAATGAAGCGCTGATTAGTTTTTGGTACATATCGGCCCACAAACATTAGTACTTTATTTCAGTACTTTTTTAGTTTTTCTAAATATTTTGAAAATGACTAAACCAATTTTGATGAAATTTAATATTGTAATTAAGTACCTTGAGGACCACAAAAAAGGTCATATAAAGTTTTTTATAAAATTATATTTTAAAGTACTTTACCCTAGAATAAGATAGTACATTGGATAAAGTTTAGCAACGATCCGTTGAAGTTTATTTGTATTATTACTATTTTAATACATAGTTTGCAGTGGTTAATATGATAATGGATGTTTGTTTTTGAAAATGGATATGAGGCTTGGATGTGAGGTGACGTGGGCTTGCTCTTATAGCAAGGGGTTTGCTTATATACTAATTTCCTTAAGGGTGGTGGGTGTACTCAGGGTAGTCGCTCCCTCAATGCTTATAATCTGAAATGATTGAATTTAAAATAAGCTACTTTACTGAATTTAAGTTATAAAATGAATTTAAATAAAAAAATGCAAATAAAACAAAAAGGATGGATGTGTGGGTTTTCAACAATAATAAAGTTTTTTAGAGAATTATTAAATTTAAATATGTGAATTTATTTTTTGGTTTATCAATAATTGAAGTGAACAGTTTAAATGGGTTGTTTAAGAATTTATATGTGGCGATATTACATTCCTCGTGGACCAAAGGTATGGGATTATTCTTCTTTCCGTCGCCTGGACTCCGATTGTACTTCAGGCACCAATCTTGGGATTTTTTGGGTATGCGCCTGAATGGAATTCTCAAGGCGTTCTGGCAGGTTCGGTGTGAAATGAAGTTCCACTTATCCCTGGTTTGCTTCCCTCCTGGAAGCGAGTTAGCTCCAATTAATACATGTAGAGTGAATGCTGCTGGACATATATACATATTGGAATGGTCTCTTCTTGGAATGATATTTCAAGGAGGCTCTTATGCTAAATATATGTAGAGACAAAGTAGTAAATATAGTGGTGTAGAATGCTGAGATGCTCTGTATAGACAAGTATGGATGCCTCTCTCTCTAAAGATCAAGTTTGAGAATGTTTAGCGTTGAAATGCTATAATATGAATTCAGTTGAGAAAGATGTAGTGTATAGAATGTCTAGAGTAGAATGTTATAATCTGAATGTTTAGCGTTGTGTGCCAAGTATAGTATGTTTAGCGTTGTGTGTCCTCGTCACAAAAATTCTTACTTCCCCCATCCTTCGGCCCAATTTTAAGTATTGATTTCTTTTTTTAAATTAAAATTATAAGTTGTCATTAGTTTTCCACTGAAATTTAAAAGGCTTTAGATAATTCTCATAGATTCACTTAAAGCACGTATTCATTCTCTCAATTTTTATTTAAATTCTAGTTTGAAGTTATTTTTAATGTGAAATTTGCTAAATAATTTATATATATATATAGACTAACCTATTTTAAAAGAATTTATTATCAAATTATTTAATTAATAATTTATATTTAAATAAAAATTTTATAAAAACTAAAAATGAATAAAATATTATTTCTACCCTCATGTACTAATTGTCCTTTTGCAATTTCATTATTGGATATACCCGTGGGTATATTGTAAGTTCCTCAGCGAGAACAATTTTTATTTGACTAAAACTCAGACTGGACTTGTCTTTGACATGCTTGAATTGGAAGATATACCAGACAGAGAGTTCAAACCTTCTATCGGCACCCTTTTCGCAAAAATCATTCATTTTAATTGCCTTTTGAAACTATTCAACAATTTTATTTCATTTCGAGAACCAATATAATATTTTTCAAAACAAAAAATGTTTTTTATAGAAATATTTGAATATGATAATAATTTGAAAATTTAAAGATCCTCCTGAAATTTTGAAGTCGATCTTATATAGAAATTTTGAAAATACTCTAAATCTTTGATATTTTAGGGATGCGCCGCATCCACAGCATCAACCGCACGCAACTGATGTATATATATGTTATAAACATATATAAACATAAACTTATATATATATATATATATATGTTTATGTTAATTTGCATCAAGCAGATGACAATCTCATTGTTTTCTCTTTATGAATGCAAAATTATTTTGTTCAAGAAATTAATTAATCGAGATGATTTAATAAAGTTCTGTTTTTTGAAATAATACAAATTCATGTGTTTTCCTTCCACTTAATAAAATCAAAGGATGATGACCGAAACTTCATTTGTTCGTTCACTCACCCCTTGTAGAAGGGCATTTGCTTAATTTGAATGGATTCGATAACTTTATCCTAACCCTATAGTTAAGAATTCAATTCGAAAGTTAGTGGAGGAGGGAGGGTGGCAACCGGTAGTCATTAAGGGTTATCTTTGTTTGCCAGGACGGTGAGGGGAGGGAGGGAAGGGCAGGTGGAGCCCCGCCCTTCCTGTCACGTCACCATCGCCACTTCTTCCCAACTCAGTTCAAATCTTTACCTTTAGTATTTTTATATCGCCTATAACAACTGATTACTCCAATTCTTAAGGTAGTTGTATCGCGACAATACTATCAAAAAGTTAATGTTAGAGTATATAGAATAGACAATAAGGATTTATAATTCATAAACCCAAAATTTTTTGCTGTTTATGTACCACTACAAGCGAATCCCGTGCTCGATTTACAAATATGGCAACACTGTTCGAGCTTGTATATATTTTATCATAGAAATGTCAGATAAAGTACATTATAAAGGAAGATTTATAAAACAAAAAGTTCTTAATAAGCGATTGAAAGCTGTTGCGACAATGGCTGAAGCGAAAAAACGTAAAAAAAGTACTAAATTTAACCCACTTTTTAGGTTAAATAAATGCTTTGTTGCCAGCTTGTTTTTAGTGTAAATTTTTCATTATACATTTTTCATTATTTATTAATTATTATCTCAGAAACTGTGTTGTAACTATGAATTGAAATTTTCTTAAAAATATATTAGTTATTGTTTAATGTTGGTTTAATTTTTTATAACAATAGTAAGAAGAATTTCTTAATTATATTTAGAGAAACACCACGTAGGTTGTAGGTGAAATATGATATTAATTAATAAAGTAAAGGGTGTGTAGTTTCACAGTGAATGAAATAAAACTCAAAGAGATTTATACAAACTCAATATATTTCGGATTATTAGTCCATCATCAGGAGTTTACAGGTTAAAACTAATAATATTTGAACGTGCGATCACAATTTTTACAACTAATAATCCGAAATATATTGAGTTTATATAAACCTCTTTGAGTTTTATTTCATTCACTGTGAAACTACACACCCTTTTACTTTATTAATTCTTAATTATAAATAAATATGTATGTAAACTTTCCAATATCCCGAATCGAGCAATGTATAAGAGTCTAAACTTTATATTTGGAATTTAATATCTCTGGAACTATGTTGTTCATAAATTTAGTTTTGTCACCAATCGATGCAGAAGTATTTAAATAATAATCTGTCTAAATTTCAAAAAAATCCTAAGAAAACCCATATGGTGAAACAACTACCTTAATAAAATTTTAAATCTTATGCTCTGTTTTCAATTAAATTTCAAATCAACATATTTTCAATACATTCTGAGAAATTTCGAAAAAACATGAAAAAGTAGGTACTCTTTAATAAAACTTAGGAAATCCGGTATTGTCTGACAGTGAAACATAGGACTTCCTTAAACCATAGCTATAGGGATGTACAACCTTCTTCAATTGATTTAAAAGAAAATTTGTTACGTTCGTTGATATCAAATTTTTAACTTGGCAAGTTTTATATCCAAATAAATTGTTTGTAATATAAAATGGAAAAATAGCAGCTAAAGCTAATATTAAATATCATCAAGTTAAAGGTAATTTATTGACTATTATAACTTGCCAAGTTATACGAAAATTTAATATCAAAGAACGTAACAAATTTTAACATCTTTAAAAACAAATAAGCAAAAAAAATTTTTAGAATAGATTTAATACAAAATAATTTAATGAAAATAAGCGGCTAGGCTTTTATTATTACTACGAAAAAAATTTCAGTACTGAAGAAAAGTTTATTTTTAAAACATTTCAAAATAAAAGCGTTTTTAAAACAATATTGAGACCATTACCTAACAGGGTTTACCTTAAAGTTATGCATTCAAATAAACAGCTTTGAGTATCGGTTGCCTATTCTGCAGGCGGACTATATATTTGCCTGTTACGAGAGCTTTAGGAGGGATTATTGATTTAATTTTAATATATTTTTTTTGTTAAAAGTACTAGTATGTGCATAACACAACTTTCACTTACCACATCTCTATAATTAAAAAAGTCATTTCATTAATTACTTTATTTATATTTAACAAGGATCCAATAAAGAATCATGTAGCTTAAGGTATTTCTTTTTTTTTTTTTTTTTTAATTCCTCTGGCGCTATTGAGTAGAGACTGGATTTTTATGCAGTAAAAACTGCCAAAATATGCACTTAAAACTGCTGACATATGCAAGTAAAATGCGGAATACGTTGAAATATGCAAATATATGCATTAATAGATATATTTTTTATGCACTAAAAAATTAAGATTGAAGACAAAAATTCTATATATTTTAAGGAGTGCTATGAAAGGAATAAAATGATAAAGTATGCTCTAGACACCAAGTGTCAAATATGTACTTTTATTGTTTAAAAATTGCACAAAACTCTCATTGCATTTAATATATTAAAAAAATCTTTAAACTCAAAGAAATATTATGTGCACTTGAATAAAATCAACATAATAAATAAATGTTTCAAAAAATGTGAACGATAAAATACGAGGGGGGGGGAGGTAGTTTGATTTTTTTATATTAACAAGCTTTTCTTTTTGACGTACAAATAATAAATTATAAAATAATGCAAATATTTGACCTGTTATAATCTGATCCCTACATTAATTTACACACACTTCCACACAGACGAAAAAATCCTTTAATTAATCATACAATTTTATGAAATATCCTTCAAATATGCAATTTTATGCAATATTACTCAAATATGAAAAAATATGCAGTATAAAATTTAACCCACAGTATCCTAGATGCATGATACGGATAGATAATTGATCCCCGGGTCGTATGTGGCAACAAACAAAATATGCAATTGCATAGGAATCCGGTCTCTAGTTATGAGGTTATGACTATTTATTGAAGCATTGTTAAATATAATAAAATCACAGCTATAAAAATTCCTGAAATATATTAACTTTTTTAATATAAAATAGTGTGTGCACATTAACTTTTTTTATAATAATCAATAGTTTAATTTAAAATATTGAATATTTATTTTTTTGATCCGAAAAATTAAATTTTAGCCAAAAATAAAAACCTTTTCACATCTTGTTACGTTCTATGCAAGTTTTGGTGATTTGGCATTTGATGCTCAGCTGACGGTTTGGCCAGGCTAATAAAAAATAAAACATGAAACTTGGCAGTGATATGGAGTTTATTAAACTGAGGGGTGAGCCAAATTCCAGTTCATTATCTACAGCAATTCAAGCACTTCCAATTTTAAAGTTTTTTTTTTTTTTTGAATCATCAATCATTTTTGTGTATATTATTTTTTAGGTATATATATTTTTTTGAATTTTACGTATTCCATTTAAAGTCGAAATACTTAAGCTAGAAAACCTAAAATCTCTAATCGGTTCTTCTTTTTAGAAAATCATATATTATTATTAAACCAGAATGAATTTTTAATATTTTTCGTTATTAGTTTAGGGTGGATTTAGAATCCTTACAGACACACAGATAAACAGATATAAAATAATTTTTCTCTGCATATCAGATAATTTTAAAAACTATAACTGTCTTTGCTGTTTAATTTCCAATTTCCTAATGGTTATATCATATTTTTAATTAATTATAATAAAAAAATATATAATCTCATTTTAATTTGAAAAATTGTCCTTATATTTCTAAAAGGGATTTATTTTTAGTATAGTAAGTATATATAATACATTTTTCCATGAATCTCCCCCTTCATTCTTAAAAAAAAGGCTTTTTTATTTAAATTGATTCTTAAATTTTTTATCTTGGGCTATATTACTCTCACTAATTACATCTGAACACTTCTAATAGACAATGAGAAAAGTTTTTTGTCAGTTACAAATGAAACGAACTTTTTTCATTTTTATTTTACTAAAAGTCCTCCACTGGCTGGGCACCCTTAAAATTTTCATTTTTTTTTATATATATATTCCGATTTAGAAATGTCTAAAAGATAAAGCAATATCATTGTTAGTTGTCTGTATTTGTTTATTTATTCGAATCAAAGGTCATAGAAAGTACATTTTAGTACTAAAGTGTTTGAGTTTCCATTACGAAGCGCTTATTTGATTTTGGGCTCCCTATGTTCAAAATTTGAGTAAAATCTCAAGTAATTAAATGAGATTCGACAAAGAAGTTTTTATTGAAAATGTATCAATTTCGAAGATAATTTCACAATTGATATGTCAAATAAAAAATAATAATAATTATTTGAAATTCAATTATTACTTTCACATTTATATTCTATAGAATAAATAAATGTGAAGTATTGCGATCGCCTGCCGGGGTCCTGACTCTTTAAGAGCTTGTATCTGAGAGATGAAAAAAGTTATTTTTCTATTAGCTTTTAATATTAAAGTAAATTATTAAATATTAATCTTGGATATGATTATAGTTGGCTAAGTCATGTGGTGTGTATAAAAATCATATATAATTAGTGAAGATCATGATTAAAGGTGAGACCTATTCGCAATGGTATAAACAATAAATAAATAAATATTTTATTGAACACTTTAAAAAATTTTTACAAAAAATATACAAAAGACGTACACATAAAAATTAAATTTTTTTAAATTTCAGCTTCGAGAGAAAGCTCCTCATCCGACTTCCTATGTTTAATAATTATAAATTAGAAAATGTTAGAGGGAAAAAATTAAAAAAAAAACTCTTGCCATGATGTATGATAGTTGTAGTATGAAATTCCAAGATGCAAAATGATAATAGTAGTTAGGGTGAGTCGAAATAGTCTAGTTCGATAATGAGATTATTGGTATGAAAAGAGGTATTTTTCCCTTGAATATAATGTAAAGTTTTTTTTTAATATATTTATCTAAGTCCTCTATGATTAGTCCGAATTTAATAATTTCATTGTTTTTTCCTGTATACCATACATGTAATGGAATGGAGAATTTACCACTTCTGAAATTATCATCAAATTATTGGGAACAATTTACATTCTGCCATAAGAGCAATGCATTTTCTTCCCCGTTAGCTAGTCCCCTGATTTTCGCTAATAAGTTCTTTTTTAGTGCAAGAAGGGGTGCACCAGTAAAGATGCAGCCCCTATGGATCCCGAAAATCCTTGCATTACCGAAGAGAAGGGAAAGTTGATTAAGTGAGTGGGTGTAGACGTAGGTGTTTATGCACTCGGGTTTTGAAGGTTTGAAGATTATAAGTGCTGGGAAAGATGGAGGCTGAGAGAGAGTTCCAGTTCCTTGAAATCATGGGGATATAGGTATTGGCGAATGAAGTGGTCCGGCACTTTTCTAATTTGACCGCGAAAGAGTGTTGGGAGTCGGCAAAACGCGTGCTACGCGCAAAGCATGCTTTGGGGGGGGGGAATTACTGATTTTATCTCATCAGAGCACCTGCCGTGATAGTATCTATAGAAAAGGGAAAGGGCAGAGATATTTATTTCTTCGATGAGCTAGCGAGTCGAGGGAGTCGGTGAGGGTAGAATCGTCTATTAGCCTGACGGCTCGTTTCTGAATTGCATCCAGGGTAGCAAGAGATTATTTAGAGGCTCCTCTCCATAGATGAGAGCCGTATTCGAGACAGGGGCGGGTTTGGGCCTTGTAGATGGTGAGAAGATGTGGGGGCGTGAAAAATCGCTTGGACCTAATAAGTAGCCAATCTTCCTTGCTACAGATTTCCACAGAGGAGATGTGTTCATTCCAAGACAGGTCAGATGCGACAGAGACGCCCAACATGGATAGGCTGTCACACATTTTCAGGGTATTCGAATCGAAGTGAATATCAGGGAAATTTTTATTTTCGCGCCTAGAAATTAGACAACATTGAGTCTAGTTTGACATTAAAGTTAACTAAATTTTGAGAGCCACTATTTATTCAGTTTGTCTAGATCGAGTGTGATTGAGGAGGAAACATTGATTTGATTATTCGGGAGTGAGGGTTTGCTTTCTTTATTCTACTGATCGATAGAATAAAAAGGAGATATAATTTATTTTTCTTCTTAAATGACAATTGCATAGTTTGATATAAAATTCGATTAACTTTTTTTTCAAAACCTCTGACATTTAAAAAAATAGGCCGGTTAGTATTAAGAGTTTATTCATGTAGTTAGGTATGGTCTGGTCCAAGTGTTGATGTGTTTGTGATAGTGTTAGGGGTGAGTGCGGGGAATACCCAAAGGAATGAGCCAGCCAGATTGGCTAAAAGTTTTTCTATTTGGTGGGCTTTGCTCGAGAATGACCCTCCCCTCTCCTTCCCCCGTCATAAAGGAGAAAAAAGAAGACGAGCCTTGGCGAGGGTGGACGACGTGGAGGGTGAAGAAATAAATAAACGGGCTTGCCACTCAATTTCCTTCCATTTAGTCCAATTTGCTCCAGATCAGTCAACTTAACGCCTAATTCGTTCATGACACTCTCGCGGTGGAAATCGCTACTTGTCGGGACCAAAAAGAACATGAACCGATTATTATAAACATACACACACACACGCATACAAACAGAGAGAGACAGACAGACATTTTTGCAAACCTGCCGAGACTAAACACTCTATTCTGGCTTTACTTCTACAAACAACGTGACCAGGTTACTATTATAACAAAAACGAATCTTAAAGAGAAACAAAGAGGTTGTCCTCTGCTTGATGCAAATAAACATACACACACATTCCAAATATTATTTATTTGTTTGAGACTATAGTTTCGAAGGCTTGGCCCTCATCATCAGTCTTCATCAGTTTTAATTCTACCTGGCTCACAAGCTGAGAAAGAAGAGAAAAAAATTTCAATATCCACGTGATACCTACTGATCCCATAAAAAATAATATTTATAATTAAAAAGACTGATGATGAGGGCGAAGCCTTCGAAACTATAGTCTCAAACAAATAAATAATATATATACAGATATATAATTTCGATATATATGTGTGTATGTTTATTTGCATCAAGCAGAGGACAACCTCTTTGTTTCTCTTTAATAATATGGTATCCTGTATGGGTGAGTAAAAGTAAAATTATTGACCTCAATCTATTAACAAACTTCTTCGACACCTTCAAAACCATTTGGGAACGACTCCAGAAATAGGTGTCTTAACGTTGAGCATTCTGACATTAATTATTCTCATTAAACATGTGCAATTTAGATCTTAGTAATTAATAAAGATAAAAGTAAATAAATATTTTAGGAAATATTCATTTACTATGAGTTGTATAGGTCACTTGTTTCACGTTAAAAAATAAAAGAGAGGTAAATTTTTTTCTTTACTTTCTGTATTTTCTGAAGATGGGTAGAAAGCCCGAAATATAAATATTGAAAAAATTGCCTCTTTATTTTTTAACGTGAAACAAGTGACCTAGAAAATCTAACTCATAGTAAATGAATATTTCATAAAACATCTATTTACTTTTATCTTTATTAAAGATGTTTCACCTTGCACCAACACCACCATCTTTATTAATTCTTAGTAATGAAGCTATTGAAGCTTTTATTTTTGTGATTGATTTTACACATAACTAATTATAATTATTTATTGAACAGTAGTTGTAGTTGTTTTGTATTATTTGATCTTGTTCAATAAATAATTATAATTAATTATGTGTGATTTCACTAAAAATTCAAATTTTAATTTAGGTCTTTTTAGCCAAAACTTTTTTTTCAATAAACGCTTAAGGTAGTTGTTTCACCATATGGGTTTTCTTAGGATTTTTTTGAAATTTACAGACATTATTATTTAAATACTTCTGCATCGATTGGTGGCAAAACGAAATTTATGAACAATATAGTTCCGGAGATATTAAATTCCAAAGATAGAGTTTTTCAGACTCTTATACATTGCACTATATCAGGATACCGGAAAGTTTACATACATATTTAATTATAATTAAGAAACTCTTCTTACCATTGTTATAAAAAACTAAACCAACATTAAACAATAGCTAATACATTTTTTAAGAAAATTTTAATTCATAGTTACAGCACAGTTTCTGAGATAATAATGAATAAAAAATGAAAACTGTATAATGAAAAATTACACTAAAAACAAGCTGGCAACAACGTATATATTTAACCTAAAAAGTGGATTAACTTTAGTACTTTTTTGACGTTTTTTCGCTTCAGCCATTGTCGCAACAGCTTTCAATCGCTTATTAAGAACTTTTTATTTAATAAATCGACCTTTATAACGTATTTTATCTGTCATTTCTATGATAAAATATATTCAATCTCGGACAATGTTGCCAAATTTGTCAAACCAACACGGGATTGGCTAGTAGTGGTACATAAAGAGCAAAAAAGTTTTGAGCTTATGAATTATAATATGAAACCTTATTGTCTGTTCTATATACTCTAGCATTCACTTTTTGCTAGTATTCTCGCGAAACAACTACCTTAACTATAATTTCATTTTATTTTTCGGCAGATGTCCAGTCTTGAAATTTCTTTTCTTTTGTTTTACTTTTTTTTTTTTTATAATTTTCAAAATGTATTTTTTTCGAAATTTTTCAATACCGTTTCAGTACCAATCAATGACTGTTCTTCGAGAAGAGATTTTTTTATCATTTTATTTACAGAATCAAATAATAGAAATAGAATATTGAAGTTGAGAGAGAAACAAACACGTTTTTTTTTTTGTGTTTTTATTTTATTCTATTCCAAGCGTTCTTCTCTCTAAATATATATAGAAAGGTTGAGGGAATAATAAAGGCAAACCCTTTAAATGTCTCTCTGTTGAACAAGTACACGGAGATAGAGAGAGGGAGTGTTGATCTCCGGATATTGCATCCCTGAATCCGGAATGTAATAACTTTGCACGCCAATAACAAGCAAGAAGCGTAGAGTAGAGCTAGAGGGCGGCCCTCTTTCTCTTTGACAAGGCAAGAGCAGTGAGTGCGTGGGTGGCAGCCGGAGAGCTCAAAGCCTACGTACACACATACATACATACATATACCATACAACGAAAGATGGAAAGAGAACGAGAATACAACGAACAAGTCAAGCACAAATGAACAAATTAACTTGCCAAGGAATTCTCGAAAAAACAAAAAAAAAAATTCATATTAAAAAATATGAAAATGATATACAGGGTGTTCTAAATTAAGTGTACAGTACTGTTAACTTTTTACTTATCCATAGCGAAGCAGATCGGTAAAGTATTGTAGGTAATCGGTCTCGAGACAAGCGCGACTTCAAAGGATTCTCAGGTAAACACTACGGAACACATCGTCTCAACCAAGGTTACATAAATTTAATAGGAAAATTATATTTAGAAATATTAGGTTGATGCATAATTATGGAACGTTTGTATTGGCGCGTTTTTCTTTAGCTAAAAAAGGCGTTTTGTTTATTTTTTTATAAAAACAATCTTCTCTATTTATAGTTAATAAAAATGCGTGTCGAAAACCATATTCATATTCGTCATATTATGCTCTACCACTACGAGAAAGGATGGAAGGCAGCACAGTCATTTCGCGATCTCAACGAACTTTTTGGCGAAGGAACAATTACTGATAGTGCAGTACGGAAGTGGTTTTGCCCGTTTCAAATCAGGTGACACTAGTTTGGAGGATAAAGAAGGAAGAGGTCGGCCATCGGATTTTGATGATCAGGCACTTCTGACAGCCGTGGAAGAGGATGAAAGCCTTACAACACGAATGCTGGCTGCAGACTTCAATGTCGACCAATCAACGATCGTTCGACGCCTCAAAAAGCTTGGCAAGGTATGGAAATTGGCTGGATGGGTCCCCCACGAATCTCTCACGGTGCAATCGAGGCGAAAAGACCGCGCAAAAAGAACCACATCGTGTTCCATCACGATAACGCACGTCCACATGTTGAGCGCCGGGTCGTCGAATTCATCGCCAATAAGGGCTGGGATCTACTCCCACATCCGCCGTACTCACCGACCGAAGCACCGACGGACTATCACATCAACCGCTCTTTGAAAAACTGGCAAAAGACTAAGATCTACGACGATTTGGATGACTTGGTGGCCGATGTCAAAGCGTGGATTGCCTCCAAGAATCGTGACTTCTTCGCCCGTGGAATCGACCGACTGCCAAGCAAATGGGAAGCAGTTATTGAAGTAGATGGTGAATACGTTCCCGAATAATCATTTAAACATGTTTTTGTTAATTTTATTATTGTTTTTGCTGAATAAAAATATTTTTTAAAAAACGTTCCATAATTATGCATCAACTAATAGTTTAATCTACAGCAGGGCTGTCCAACCCGTGGCTCGCGGGCCGTATGCTGCCCAGCACATCAATGAGTGTGGCCCAACATAAAATTATAAACTTTCTTAAAATATTGAGATTTATACTCGTATGTAGAGATCTATTTATTCCCTTTTTCGAAATATTAATGTACATTTGTACCAGACGTGAAGCTTTTTCAAGAATAAAATTAACTAAAAGCAAAATTAAAAGCTCAACTATATAAGATAAAAAAAAAATAATGAAGATTCGAATATTTAAAAATTATTATTTTTCTAAAATTTTCATTTTCTAAAATATTTATTATTTCAGTAATTTATATGCTACGACACTAACCAAGTCTATAATTATCATTCAAGTACAAGGAGACAAGGAATTGGGGTTTTCTAGAACAATCACAATTAATTGGTAATTTCTCTACTGGACTAAAACATTTCAGGGGCTTGGCTTTCAAATCTTTGAACGTTCTTATATATTAATAGATAATGGATAGCCAGTGATTATTATATCCGTGGACCCTTTAAAAAATAATACAAGGAATTGCGGTTTTCTAGAACAATCACAATTAATTGATAATTTCCTCTCCTGGGCTAAAACTTGTCAGGACTTGTCTTTTAGATCTTTGCACATTCTTAGATGTCAATAGATAGTCAGGGATTATTATATCCGTGACCCTTTTAAAAAATAAATTATCATTCCTCATATTCTTCTTTAATCCCATTCGATTTAAACCAGGGATGTCCAACCCGTGGCCCAATATAAAGTCATAATTTTCCTTAAAACATTGAGATTTATATGTAGATACTGGAAAACACACAAAAAATTTGCTCTGATAATTTTTGGCTTTTCGGCCCTTCTAGCCATCAGCCAATTTAGGATACTATTATTAAATTATATCATCTATGTAGGGATCAGATTTTTAGCCGGATGCATCGAGTCGGATTCGAACCCGGGTCCACTTGATTAGCAGGCTGGTACGCTAACCCTTCGGCTAATTTCATACTTTTTAGCAGAATTGTGGTAAATTAAAAAATCTGTAAAAATGTCATATTTTGCTAAGAAAAACATGTCCAACTTCGTTTCGTTGGCTAATGGTGAATAAAATTCAAAAAATGAAAATTTTTCATAAATAATTGTCTAGGGCAGTGTTTCCCAAACTTTTTTAGGCCATGCCCCACTTTAACATTTCTAAAATCATCATGTCCCCCCATATAATAATTTTAGTTAAAAAATTTATTTTTGTTCTTTTTAGTAATATGAATGATAATTTTGAAAGCGATTTCTTACAACTGTTGTCAAAACAAAGAAACGAACTTTTAATAAATAAAAATAATATATTTTTAAAACTTAATTTAATGTGATTTGTGGACTTGATGCTTTTTACACAGCGATTTTATATCTGGCTCAAGCTTAGTTAGCTTAAGTCTCAAATCTCCACGTTGTGTTATATCCAGACGATTTCTTTTTTTAATCAACAAATCACTCACAGCACTAAAGCCACATTCAGCTAGATATGAAGATGGAAACGGTAATAAGAGTTTTCTTGCACATTTTGTGGTATTGGGGTATTTAGCCTCTGTTTCATCGCAAAGCCATGCCATCGCACCTTTAATATTAAATAGAGTTATTACAGATTCGTCACTTTGCAACTCCGCGAGTTCTTCTTGATATTGCAGATTGGATATATCAGCTAAATCCACCAAAACTGGTTGCACCATCCATGTCGGAAAATTCATTTCTTCTAAATCAGCAAATCTCTCTTTAAAATCCGTAATTAAAATTTTTAAATGATTAACAATTTCAAGTATTGCAGAGTCAGAAACATTACACTTGTTGAGCCAATGAAACTGTTCAAAATTTCTGTTACTTACGTGTTTCTGACTTAATTCTAGATTCTTAACAAAACCAAATATTTTTGCTTTGGCATCGACCAGTGTTTTGCTTGGTCCTTGCAGTTGCTTGTTCAATATATTTAGCTTCTCAAAAATATCGGCTAAGTAACCCACATATGCTTTGCCATTTGTTGTCAATAAGAACTTCATTTCAGGCTTATCAATTAAAAATTTGGCAAGCGAATCAAACAACTCAATAAATCGTTTCAAACAATTCCCTTTTGATAGCCACCTTACTTCAGTGTGTAGTAACAATCGTACATGGTCTTCATTTTGCTCCTCACAAAATAGCTTAAATAAGCGCTCGGTTTTAGCCCTGGCTTTTATCGAGTTAATGCATTTGATAACTGCATTTAGTGTTTCATGGAGGATAGGAGACATGTTTTTAGCCACCAAGTTTTCTTTATGAATAACGCAGTGAATAAGGGTCATTTCTGGATTATCAGCTTTCATCAATTGTAAACAACCATTTTTCTTGCCCATCATATTGGGGGCACCATCTGCATCATGGGAATCTCATTGTCATCCAAGTAGCATTTGAATATGTTGTAAATGTCTCTCGATTTGGTAGTGCTTTCTAATTGTTTACAAAAAAGCATTTCTTCTGCAAACTGTCCACGTTCAATATATCTGACATAAGTGATAAGAACGGCCTCACTGTCTCTTAGAGTTGACTCGTCCATCTGCACAGAAAAATTTCTGGTTTTTAGTTTCAATACAAGTAGTTTTTCAATGTCATCGCCCATCTCGTCGATCTTTCGGCTGACAGTATTGTTACTAAGAGGCATTGCTACTACATCCTCGTCAAAAGTGCAGTAGATCAATATATATATTGTAGGGATCGATTTTCTGCTTTTTTTTCAATTAGAAATGTAATTTATTTTTCAATGTTAATCGGTTCGTGGCTTATGAAAGACTAATTAGCGAAGAAGAAGACCACGCCTTTTTATAATTAATCGAGCGCGATCTAGGGAAAATTATCAACCAATCACCTTAATTACCAATTAAATCGACGGCTATAAAAGAAGCGAAGCCGTAATTAGCGAGTCAGTTGCAATTCAGCCCTCACTGTGTGAAGAGCTGTTTTACGCTCTCCAAGAGTTCGCCTGTCGACTTTGGAACGATTGAAGAACAAAGCTGTACGAAATCTTGTAACCACGAAGAAGTAATAAATTTCGGGCCTTGTGCCATTTATTTTGTTGAAAGCATTTTTCACGGCCTCCGGCCAAGTTCTTATTTTGAAGAAAGCATATTTCACTGCCCCCCGGGCAATTTCTTATTTTAAAAAAGCATTTTTCACAAGCCTCCGGGCCAATTCTTATTTTGGGAAAGCAAATTTCACGGCTTTACGCCACCAAGAGAGGTTTTCACCTCTGAAGAAAATCGACGACATCGGCGCTCCTCCGATATCTTTCCATCAAGCCTTTCGAGTCAAAAACTCATCTTCATCCATCATCGGGATTATTTCCTATAAATTTGGGGGCTCGGCCGCGGATTCGTTAAAGGCTTTATCGGACGGAGCTGGACCATCTCGGTTCGGACCCGAGGAGGTTTGTCTCGACTCGCCTCGAGGCACCGACCGTTTTTGCGCGGGCAAACACATTTACCGCGCGCCCGGCAGCCAAGCGACGAGCGAAGGCAGGCGACGTAGCAGGCAGCAGCAACGGCCATCGACTGAAGCGATTGAACGAAGGCCAGACAACACGACGACGGCAGCGCCACTCGCGGATAACAGCTGAACCAGCCACCCATAGGAGTAGCAGCAGGAATACGACAGAAGAATTAACTAACGAGGTAAGAGCCGACAATCCCACTGCACACCTACACACCTATCCCTCTTATCAGTTATAAGACCACTATACAGTCATGGAACACAGTCCAATCAATTTTAGGGACGTAGAACCACTAATAAAAAAATTCAACGGAACAGACAGTTATTCAATAGAAAGATGGGTGCAGGACATAGAATCCGAAGCAAGTATTCAAAGTTGGAGTAACTTGCAACTATTTACCTTTGGCAGACGGCTAATAACTGGACTAGCTAGGCTATTCGTAGAAAGTGAAAGAAACATTAATACGTGGGATAAGTTAAAAGAGGCCTTGTTGGAAGAATTCTCATTGCAAGTTAGCAGCGCGGATATTCATAAACAGCTAGCCAGAAGAAAATTGCAAAAGGGTGAGCATGTTTATGAATACTTTCTTGTTATGAAAGAGATAGCCAATAGGGGCAACCTAGAAGACAAGGCAGTAATAGAGTATATACTGGACGGTATACAAGACATTAGTCCTAATAAAGTAATACTTTACGGGGCAAAAACATTAAAAGAATTTAAAGAAAAGTTAAAATTGTATTCAGAAATCACCTTCAAGTCAACAAACATAGCAAATCATGCATGCAATAGACAGCCAGTTAGCAGTAAGGGTGGAAACGAAAACCTAATCACCAAAGAAGACCCACCCATGAACATAGTTACAGTAAATAGTCAAAAAACGAAATCCAATCACAAGATCATTTCAATAAGCAACCACAAGATTAACGCCTTAGTAGATACCGGTGCAGGCTTATCGCTCATGAGCGAAGACATCCACAAACAGCTAGGTTCACCACAACTAACAGATTCAAATATTATTTTAAACGGATTTGCATTTTCACGAACAGGAACTAAGGGATATTTTAAAACAACCACACGAATTGACAACGAAGATTTTAATATTAAATTTTATGTAGTTCCAAACGAAACAATAGACGAACAAGTAATTTTAGGAATCGATCTGTTAGATCAGGCCGAAATTAAAATAGGACAAGATGGCATCCAAATTATTAAAAGCATAGACGTTAATAAAATTAACAAAACAATAACAGAAACAGAATCTCATTTAATAGATGAACTACGCATGGAAAACAATTCATTAAAACACGAAATTCAGTCAATGAAAAAGGAATTGAACAGTTTAAATAGAAGTCTCAACGAAGAAAGAAAAATTCAAAGAAACGAAATTAACCATTTAAAATTAAGGAACAACGAACTGATAGATCAAAATAACTCATTAAACGAAATTATAAATTTAATTAAACATGAAAACAGGGAATTACACAAGAAATTATCAGATCAAGACAGTCATTTTGAAAAACAGCTAACGCTTTGAAAGAAGATATCTCAAGTAAAGAAAGTCATTTAGAAGATGGTCAAGGGACAAATTCACCTATGAACAAAGACAAGATTAAGGGGTTTCAAGCAAGAAGAATTGGGGAACTTACGAAGAAAATTAGAATCAAAAGCAAAAATGATTACGCAGCCTATGACGTTACAAAGTTTAGTGGTCTTAAAGCTCATAAGATTAATTTCAATTACCCCTCAATACCAGTTAAAACCCATGTCGGTCCCTTACCTCAGACTATATTAAGTGTTCAAGAAAACATCCAAGTGAAGTGTTGTGTTAATTATAAAAGTGTAAAAAAAAAAAAAAAGTGTTAAATTAAGTGCCATGTGCAGAAGTGAAAAAAAAAGTGAAAATTAGTGTGTGAAAGTGTTAGTTTTTAAGTTAAAATCAAAGAAATAGACAATTAAAAAACACTAAGTTTAAGCATAAAATTTTTTTTGTTTTGTTCAAGTAATTTTCAAGATCAATTTGTTTTGTAAAAAATAACAATAGTTAAGTTTAGTTTTAAGTGCTATTTCATTGTAAAAAAAAATATAATAATTCTGTATTTTATGATTAAGTTAAAAATACCTAAACGGTTTTAAAGAAGAAAAGACAATAACTAAATTAATTTTAAGTTGAAATATTTAACTATGTAAAAGATGATTGGTTATAAGTTCCGAGTCGTAACTTGATTGAGAAAGGGGAGAATGTAGGGATCGATTTTCTGCTTTTTTTTCAATTAGAAATGTAATTTATTTTTCGATGTTAATCGATTCGTGGCTTATGAAAGACTAATTAGCGAAGAAGAAGACCACGCCTTTTTATAATTAATCGAGCGCGATCTAGGGAAAATTATCAACCAATCACCTTAATTACCAATTAAATCGACGGCTATAAAAGAGGCAAGCCGTAATTAGCGAGTCAGTTGCAATTCAGCCCTCACTGTGTGAAGAGCTGTTTTACGCTCTCCAAGAGTTCGCCTGTCGACTTTGGAACGATTGAAGAACAAAGCTGTACGAAATCTTGTAACCACGAAGAAGTAATAAATTTCGGGCCTTGTGCCATTTATTTTGTTGAAAGCATTTTTCACGGCCTCCGGCCAAGTTCTTATTTTGAAGAAAGCATATTTCACTGCCCCCCGGGCAATTTCTTATTTTAAAAAAGCATTTTTCACAAGCCTCCGGGCCAATTCTTATTTTGGGAAAGCAAATTTCACGGCTTTACGCCACCAAGAGAGGTTTTCACCTCTGAAGAAAATCGACGACATCGGCGCTCCTCCGATATCTTTCCATCAAGCCTTTCGAGTCAAAAACTCATCTTCATCCATCATCGGGATTATTTCCTATAATAATGTAATTATTAACATTATAACAATATAATAAATATTATTAATATTATTTACAATATTGTTATTAAATCAAACCACGTAATAGAACCGAATATGTGCAAATCTACTCCGGTTCGGTTAATATATATTCAGTTCAAAATATGTCATGTCAATTCTCAAATTGCTCCCCTCCAACCAGCAAATTGCCCTCTGCGGGGCGTACGCCCCACTTTGGAAAACACTGGTCTAGGGTCTATGGACTAGGGACTAGGCTGGGACGGCGCCGCTTGGGTCAGCAACCCAGCGACAAGCTCCAACTTGTTCGAGCGGAAGAGGTAAGCGTAAATCCGAGCCTGGCCAACCCGACTCGGGTGGCGCTTTAAATTTAACTGATCGAATCTTCATGATTAATTGGCGCTACGAAAATTTGACTTAAATTGAAAAGAAAACACGCATCCTCACAAATTGATAGAAAAATTGTTCTTATTAATTTAATTTAATAAAATCAAGACCTGGCCGTATTATTATAACTTAAGATAAGAGAGGAAGCCAGCAAATTAGAGACGTTTTCAATTTTATTTTCATCAAAAAAGATCATAGTTTTAACAGAAGGAATTATGTTGTTCGTTTATGATGTAAACATCCATAAGAATAAAATCTTTTAACATGTTATGATCTATGGGAACATTTTGTTCAGAATCAAATTCTCTAATGCAATTAAATATTTAGTGTTCCATTAGAAAATCATATATTGAAGGAGACAATAAAGAGTTTTGTTGAATTATAAATTTTATTTATTTATAACGATCGTTATAAATAAATAAAATGTATAATTCCAGCAGAAGACTCACTCTTTTATTGTCTCCTTCAATATATAAAAATTCTGTTACTCTCGGCAAAACTTTCAATTTAAAAAATATATATCTTTAAAATAACTTAAAAATATGTTGCTAACTCTTTGAGTGTCTGTTCCTTAAAAAATCTAATTTAATTGTGTAATTCAGAGTCTGCTTAACAAAGTTAGCAATAGTGCATACTTAAGTTCGAACACTATATCATATTTGTTCCTTCCTTTGCGAAATACTATACACCTGCCTGAACTTGCCCTACTCTTTGTCTGTCTATTCTAGTGGAAAATCTCTCTCTAGCATCCCTATAATTTATTAGGTATTTCGTAACAGCAAATCAAAGAGGGTGTCCTCTACTCGATGTGAAAATATCCACACATATATATTATCGTGACTAATGTATCGAAGGTTTGGCCCCTCATCTTCATTATTTTTATAAATATTATATATCTGTTTTTCTTTTAACATTAAATCTCAAATGAATGCTCATCTGGAGTAGAGTTCCTCAGTTAACAATATGGTCATCTTATGACTTTTCCATTCACCTGCCCTCCCCTACTCTTGAATATAGAAATGAAATAAAATATCGAAGTGACCCGTCGGGTGCCTGGCGGGTGTTCATTGCGTCTGCCGCACGCAGGCGTTCAAATAGCCTGAGATTTTTTTATGAGATTAAAATATGAAATTTGTAAAAAAAATTTCAAATCATTTATAGTTTTTTTTACAAATTTCATATTTTAATCTCATAAAAAACAAATAAAAATCCCTGGCAATTTGAACGCCTGCGTGCGGCGCACGCAATGAACACCCGCCAGGCACGGCCCTGTGACTCGATTGTTTTTCATGGTCCTGAAGCGAAATTTACCCTAAATCGAAAAAAAGGTTCAAATTTTCCAATCCCCCCCCCCCCCCCCCCTCGTAATTTTTGTTTGATTTCAACTAAAATCTAATCAGAACATAATCTCAATATAAAATATCTAAATATAAAATTTCGTTTTGATTCCTTCATTGGTTTTTGTGCTAGAGGGTATACAAAATTGGTTAACCCACTCGCGCACTCACTAAGAGACATGTTGACAAAATAATATATATTTCTTAAAATATTAATTTTACCATGTTCACTATACAAAGTTTTATTGTAGACCGAAACGCCGTGAATTCGATTAATTTTTTTTATCAAAATATTTTCAGCCGTTTTGAGATATTTTGAAAATACGATACACAAAAGATACTTCTTTCATCCACGATTATAAATAATACTTCACTATACTCATTAAAGTAAAGTAAAAAAGTTACTTAATTCAATAGTGCGGCCCGCTGAGCGTGCCAAGTAATTAATGAGTTTTTTTTTTAATGCAAGAAGAGGCGCACCAGTAAAGAAGCAGCCCCTATGGATCTCGAAGGACCCTTGCATTACCGAAGAGAAGGAAAAGTTGATTAAGTGAGGGGGTGGAGACGTAGGTGTTTATGCACTCGGGTTTTGAAGGTTTGAAGGTTATAAGTGCTGGGAAAGATGGAGGCTGGGAGACAGTTCCAGTTCCTTGAAGTCATGGCGATATACGTATTGGCGAATGAAGTAATCCGGCACTTTTCTAATTTGACCGCGAAAGAGTGTTGGGAGTCGGCAAAACGCGTGCTAAGCACAAAGCATGCTTTGGGGGGGGGGGGGAATTATTGATTTTATCTCATCATGATGAATTCCCATTAATTTTCCCAAATTCAGTGAGCTGTCAATGGTCAATCAATCCTCCACATGACTCAATTGATAAATTATCATAACCCTTCTTTGATTTTTTTCTTTTTTAATAATTTTTTAAATCTTAATAAAATAAAATAATTTATTTATTATTTGATAATTCTTGTTATCTAATTATTTATCTAAACATTTATTTATTTATCCTTTTCTTGTATTAATTCACAATTCATCTGAAAAGTTCTTCACTAAAATTATCTAATCCAATGGTAATTATAAATTGGTCTAGAGGGGCCCAGAAGCGACTGGCCACTTTTCGGTGAAGTGCAGTGAGAAAATATGCAGTCCAGTGCTTGAGGGCAAGATGAACGGATGGCCAGCAACGCTGTTCTTTTACAGAAATCACTTTACAGGTAGGCACCGTCAATAGCCTCTACAATCAATCATTTTTGAACTTTTTGAAATAAATCACATAATGCACTACCTAATATATTTGATAGTACATATTTTAATAAATATATTAAACAGTAAAGGGTACATAAAGTGGTTTATTTCAAAATTACTAATAAATTATTTAACTTTCAAAGCTTTAATAAATTTGTAAATACAATAATTCACGAGAAAAAAGGGTCTAAAAACATATGGTAATAAAACACAGTATTAAAAACAAATATGATGTGCAGTATAAAGTTACATCTGGATCGAAACTTCGGTTTTGGAAAAAAAATGTTCTATTTTATGAGACTAAGAACTTTTACTGGAATTAATTAGTGCCATAGTACATATAAGTGAATAAAATTCTTTAAGAAACAATTAGAAATTAATTATCAAAAATTGAAATATTTTCTTTTTTTTTTTACAAATATTTTAATAAACCAACTGTTAATAAACGTTTTTACGATTACTTCTTAAAGAATCGTTCTATTCAATTATGTACAATAAAAAAAATTAAGCATTTATTTTAAAATATGATACTAGAACAAACTTTTTAGTACACTGTATCTCTGTATATTATTTAAATATAAATTTAATATCCATTTTTTTATCATTTTTTTTTTGTAGTAAAGATTTTGCAATTTAGCGTTGGATTGTGATATTTTTCATTTTGAGTAGTGGTTATACAAGCAATTGAAATAAAAGGATAGCTATTATTTAAGAACTTCTTTACTTGGCTCCGAAGGGTGGACCGTGACCTAATATCGTGTACACCTACTTCCACTTTCATTTCCAAGTAGAAGACAATAGATGAAGGGGCATTATCTAATGAATTCCAAAATAATTCCATAGACGTGTACACCTAATTTCAATCGTGGTTCACCCCTCGCTTGGCTCTAAAGTCTCCAGTGGTTCATTCCATCCAATCCACCCGGTTCCAATGCGATGCGTTACTTCCTTAACTGGGAAGATTTTTATAGATTGGGGTAGTTAGACTCACCTCCAACCCCTTTTAGTCGCCTTCTACGACAAGCAGAGGATACTGTGGACCTATTCTAACCCCCGGTCCACAGGGGGAAATTAATTAAAAGATATTAAAAGCAAATAGTAAATAAATAAATAAAAAAATAATTCTTTAAAGTCCTAGTATAATTTTTCGAATATAAGTTAATGTTTTAAAATTAAAGAGTTTCTCAAAAAGAAATAGCAATGCTTACTCCAGCAGATAAATATAACTTATTCAACTCTAATGCATGGAGAATAAAAAATGTCTTTCTCCATTGTAATACAATTTTTTTTTCAAAACTATGTATAGTGAGTATTAGGCTTTGCGGAAATTTTAAAAATTAGGAAATTTTTTCTCAATAAACAATTTAAGCTAGAAATGTAAAACTTGCAAACAAATGTGGTTTGTTAATATGAACAAATATATATACATATAGTATGTGCAAAATATCACTTGGATACTTCCATTTATTTTCTATTTTTTCAAATTTTTGAATCGTAAATTCTGAAGCTAGAAAGTCCAAAATGTCAGTTCTATATTTTGTAAAAATAAAAATTTCGGAACCAGAACGAACCCGGCGAGTAAGCAAAACCTGCCTGCCCGGCCTACTAAGTAATAAAATAATAGTAATTTCCCTTCCATTTTAATCTCTTATCGAGGCGTGATAATTAAGTCTCTAAATTGAATTAATTATGTTCTATTAAATATAATTGAATATATTAAATTTAATATATTTAATTATCTATTTATTATAACTACATGTATATTAATATAATCTAATTTAAATATTTAAATAAAAATTGAAACGAGACTTCATAGAGTAAAATTTAATTTTCAAAAAATAAGTGTTATTATTAAAATCTAGAAATTTACTAGTAACAAAAAAAATAAATAAAAAATTCAATACAATTTTTAAGAAATGAAATTTTGATTTATATAATCTTGTTTATTTTTTACAAAATGAAGAAAAAATATATACCTAAAATATTTTTTGGAAATCTTATCATTTTTAGGAGTAACTTTGCTATCTTTGTTTTTTTTTTCTTTTTTTAAGTATTACAAATTTATGTATATATACCAGTGACTTTTCAACGAGAAGATGTTGCCCAAAAAACCTTCATTTTTTGAAATTTTGTTTTAATCTTCGCATTTTTTCGAGAATTTCATCGAATACGGGGCATAGTTTTCGTTATTTTTCCAATTTAACATTAGATTTTTTTAAATATAGTTTGGAACCTTCGCCCCAAACGATTACTGCTTTGTGAGTGAGTGTAGGGCTCAGAAATTAAATCTTTTGATTTAAACTCCACAGTCCCTGAGATGGGAATCGACTATCTTCCACAATGAATCAGCCTCTCCTATAAGAAAATCTTAAATTCCTCCTAATTCTATTGCTATAAGCAAACTATGACTTGTCTATTAGCACTCTTAGGCTGGTTGATGTCGGTTGGTAAACTCTTTGTCAACGTTTAAAAAGAGTTTACCAACCGACATACAACTGGCCCTTAGTTATTTCCGATCTTATATATTGAGAGTTCTTAGAAATGAATTAGTTTAACGATTCTCGAATCATCTTTATTTATGTCTTTTTTGTATTATTTCTATTTTAATAGTTCCTCAGTGAGAACAATTTTTATTCGACTAAAACTCGTCTGGACTTGTTTTTGACATGCTTGAACTTGTTATCAAAATCATTCATTTTAATTGCCCCTTGAAACTATGCAACAATTTTATTTCATTTCGAGAACCAATATACTTTTCAAAACAAAAAATGTTTTTTATAGAATTATTTTAATTAACGGATAATAATTTAAAAATTTAAAGATCCACCTGAAATTTTGAAGTCGACCTTATATATTTATGAAAATACTTTAAATGTTTGGAATATTAGGAATGCGCCGCATCCACAGCATCCATTAACTACACGCCACTGGTCTATAGGTACTTACTTGCCCAATCTTGTTGTTATAGGAGAATTCATGTTCATGAGTTATAAATTCAATCTAAAAACCATTTTTGTACTTGCTGATAAAGTAGAAATAAATTGACGAAATTTTTAACACTGACTAATTTTTATTTTTTAACCGACTTTTAAAAAAAGGAGGTTATAAATTCAACGAAATGTCTGTTTTTTTGTGTTTGATCATTTATTTCTCTATACAATGTCGACCGATTTTGATGGGGTTTTTTTGCATTGGGTTTAGTTTCGTAGCCGATTGGTCCCGTTTCTTTCATTGGTATTGGACCTTTTTTGTTATGTATGTACACGCATAACTTCTTCGTTTATGGACCGATTTTGATGATTCTTCTTTTATTGGAAAGAGGGTCCCTTATGGGTGGTTTCATATTAATTTGGCCAAGTTCTGATGATGTTTGATAGACGATTTCTCTTTACCATATGGACCGATTTGGATGATTTTTTTCGCATTGGGTTCAGTATAGTTCTCGATTGGTTCCGTATAAATTTCATTGGTATTGGACCTTTTTTGTTGTGTATGTTTACACATAGCATCTTTGTTTATGGACCGATTTCGATGATTCTTTTTTATTGGAAAGGGGTACCTTAGGGGTGGAACCATATTAATTTGGTCAAGTTCCGATGATATGATCACTGACATAAAAAGAAAAAATGGAAATCTCCAATTCTCATGTGCAAATAATCTAAATTATAATAAATAAAATCTTAAAACGTTCATTTAAAAGCCACTCACGTTTAGAGATAATTTCTCTATTTATGAATTGAATTTTATTATCAATTTCTGATGAATGGATGGTAGATATTGAGATATCCAATCGACTTGATTGGGGAATAATGGAATTGAAATAATTATCGGAAAAGAGGTTTTTTTATCTAATTAGATTTTTCCTCTTATTAAAAACAAGGACTAAAGATGAATAAGGACACTCGATGGTGGAGAAGTAGTCTCCGGAATCGAAGCAAAAATACAATGTATATATTAATTAATGTAAAATAATTGGTTTAATAATATCAATTTCTGATGAGAGGATACGATTGAAAAATAATAGAATTGGAATAATTATCGGAAAAGAGGTTTTTTATTTAATTAGTTTTTTCCTCTTATTAAAAACAAGGACTAAAAAGATGAACAAGGACACTCGATGGTGGAAAAGTAATCTCCGGAGTCGAAGCTTAAAACAATGTATACATTAATTGATGTAAAATAATTGGTTTAATATCAATTTCTGATACCTTCGCCCGAATCTTTCTCTTACGAGACACATGCAAGGTATTAGCATAAATCAATATTCTTAACATCACTAAAAAGAGAAAATAAAAATAATTTTTAGAAAAAACCGACTTCAAAAAAATTAAATGCAACAAATGAAATAACAAGAACTCAAAAATAAAATAAAATACACTAAAAGGTATAAAATAGTTATCTAATTTAGTTACAACCGAGGGTAGCAGATTCCTTAGTGGCAGGGACTTTGTGAACTCGGTGAAACTAAGGATAAATGCCCTTCCTACGAGATCGCGGACGGCTAGGGGGCGACCAAAAGATCGGTCGTGTCGTGGTGGATGCGCTGCTGTCGAGACTCTAAACCACATACTCCAGCAGTGCCACCGTACGCATAGATCGCGTATTAAACGCCACGATGCCATAGTGGCCTACGTCAAGCGAACACTAATGACCAAATCCTCTTTAGTAGACGAAGAGCCTCACTTTGTTTCCACTACACATGGTCTACGAAAACCTGACCTTATCGCTGTTCTTGGTGACTCGGCCCTTTGCTTGGACGCCCAAGTTGTTAGTGAGCACATCAAACTTGATGAAGCTCACGCAACAAAGGCAGATAAGTATAAGGAGCTTGAGGAGAGCATAAAGAGGCGATATAATGTGGAAACAGTGAGATTCGGGTCTATTACCCTTAATTATCGAGGGGTTTGGTCCGCCAGATCCGCGAAAGATCTCACTAGCAGTGGTATACTGCTGAAGAGGGAATTGAAGATACTTTCATCTAGAGTTGTGGTAGGGGTCTCGCCGGGTTTTGGAAGTTCAACAAAACCACACAATTTGTCCGTCGTCCCAGAACACCTTTAGGAACCGGATAAGGTCAGCGGAAGATTTCAATGAAAGGGTGACGCCTGCCCCTCAGGCGCAATAAACGTGTGTTTTTAGTGGGTATTACTGTTCTTTTCTTTATGTTAGGACAGTCGAGTCCCACAGTACCAACAATTAGTTGGTCTGCGTAAATGCATTTTCACACGTTAAAAAAAAAATGATAATTCTTACATGAAATCATTTTTTGAAGTCGGTGCCAAACAAACTTTTATATAAGCGAGCTTACGCGATGTTGTTTTCATTACTCGCCAAACTTACTAAGTAAGATCCATCGAGTGGGATTCATAAAATGTACCTATATGTTTGGCACCGACTTCAAAAAGTGATTTCATGTAACAATTTCATCGTTTAGTTTTAACTAAATTAGATAATTATTTTATACCTTTTAGTGCCTTTTATTTTATTTTTGAGTTCTTATTATTTTATTTGTTGCATTTAATTTTTTTGAAGTCGGTTTTTTTTCTAAAAAATTATTTAATTTAAATTGTTAAATTTTGTTCACATTCATACGAATTCTCGATTAAATTACTTGTTTGTTTTTTTTTTTTAATTTCAGTTCATTAACTTGTACCCTTTCTGCAATCAGCGATTCATATATTGAAATTTTTTTATTGATTGTTATTATATAAATAAATACAAATTTTTTATACAAAACAATGTCAAACATTTATTCAAACTCCAAACATTTCGGGAGAATTTTTCCCTTTGTCAAAAATATCATTATAATAATTCACTTTCAAACTGAAATGACGATCGAAAAGTATTTCTTACTATGCTTGCTGAGTATCTAGATGCGAGAGAAAAAGAGAGTTGTCCCTGGACCATTGATGACCAGTGGCTAAGCTGTGCTTGGGATCGACGCTTTGGAGAGGTTGCTAGGCAACGTGGAAGGGAGGCAGGTAGGGTGCATTTGGCTTTTCTATTGCCATTGCCATTACCTATTACAATCGAAATTGTTATTAAACCTGGCCGCGTGGCAGGTTCAAAGGGAAGGTTACCCGTGGGAAATAAACCACCCCGCCACCCAATAAAACTTACCCCCTACAACCCCCACGACACGAGTGCATTTTCATTAAATAAGATTAACGAGAGCCAATTCCAGACGATGAATCAACCAAATTGCTATTCTACGTCGCAAAACAATACAAGCAAACAACTTATTGTAGCTACAATGTACCTTTGTATAATGTTAGTATATTCCATGTGGAGGGGGGGGGGGAGGGGGCTTTCATGATAGTAGGAGCCAAATGATACACTCTAGTAAAATATAAAAATTGCACTCAAAGAATTTAAAAATTAAATTTTATATCGAAAGAAAATTGCGAGAAATTGGCAACTACTGAATCTGAGGTATCTATATATATAAAATTAAGGTTTTGTCTGTACATTGGTCCAAATCAGGACAAATTTTGGTTGCACACGTTTCAAGCAAAGTTATGAACGAAAACACCCTCAACAAAATTCCTGTCTGTCTGTATGTTTCCTAGGTTTCCGCGAAAAGTTGCTCACGATTCACGTAAAAACAGCTAAAGATATTATTATGAAATTTCATATTTGCATCATATGTCTTCTAACTTACGATTATAGCTATATAACGTTTTAATATTTTGAGCCCAAAAGGGGTTTGGGAGGGGGCGCAAGATAGAAAATTATCTAATAACTCCTAAACTATAAACCTAAGGCAATTATATTTACCCTGCGGCAAATTTTATAATGAGCAAAGCTGTAGGGGATGTGATTTCTGACTTCTTTTGTTTAAAAAATTCCCCCAAAAAGGGCGGGGGAGGGTGAAAAAATGTAAATTCTTGCCCTTGGAGCAAACTCAAAAAAAAATTTGTATACATAATCTGTGGGCCTCTAGAGAGCTAGAAATGCAAAAACTAACCACCCAAAATGGGGGGGGTCAAAAAATGAAAATTGAAGGGGTGGGGTTCGTGGGTTGGGGGTCCAGGGGGCTAGCAAGAGGGCCGCCGAAGGAGGGCCTTGTAGCTAGTTAGAAATATTTTTATTATATATCAGAAAGAAAAATTATAAAAGGTTATTAAATATCCAAATATTTCTGGAGAAATTCTCTCTTTATCAATGAATATTTTTTTGGAATAGAGTTTTAAATAAGCAGCTACATTCTAAAAAATGATCAAGGGAGAATTTCTCTCGAAACGTTTGGATATTTAATAAATGTTTTATGATTTTTTTTAAGAACTATATTCTTTTAATAGAATAAATAATCAATAAATAGTAATTTATTTCAAAAATGTCAGAAAGGTTGTATTCACTCTCAAGAGCAGTGTTTCACAACCTTTTTTGGTTGACGGGACACTAAAAATCATTTGCGGCACACCTGAATATAAAAGAAAGTAGAAGTTGTATGATTAAAAAAATGAAATAATTACAAATACTATTTCAAAGTTACAAAATCTATGCAATTTTAATTATTTGTCAAAAATGCTCGCGGCACATTTGACAATCTCTCGGGGCACACAGGTTGAGAAACACTGTCTTAGAGAGCCCAAAATCTAAACAGTTCTCCTCATTGAAAATACAAAAATTTTGCTACAGAACAAACTTTCTAAGACGATTTCTTTCTATGAATTTAATTTTTCTATTGAATGATAAAAATGAAGAAAAAAGTACAACTTTTTCGCGACTCAGTACGTTCGCCAGAACGAACAAGTATTTTTTCACATAATTGTCTGAATTTTATTGTAGTTCAATTAAATATTTGCTCCCTCTATAACGAGTATAATTTTGATCCAAGAGCAAAAGGCCATTCCTAGAATAATAGAAATTAAAAATTGAATCTTTAATAGTCTAAACAGGTCTTGACTTGCATTTCCTTCGCTATAAAGGAAGAAACTAGATAATTCTATCCATGCCCATTTTAGTCATTTTTCTATATCGCATTCTAATGAAAGAATCGCTCACCCTCACATTTATTAATTATGTAAAAAAGTGAGAATTTTTGCAAGACTCGGGTCGCTAGAGTGTATTTAATAATAAACTTAAATATAAATTGTTTATTTTATGGCTATATTATGAATTCGAATTAAAATCTCAATAAGTAATTTTTTTTTTGCATTTTTGAACCGGAAATTTTAAAGCTAGACGTCTTTACTTTAAGATTTAGTAATTGACATAATCTGGGGATTTTTTTAGAATCGAACCCGTGTGACTAAAATAACAGATCAAATTTCACCTCGGAATGCTTTTTGGCACTAGGGTTCAATTAGAAAGGAGATGAATATAATCATTCAGACATATAATTAAAATCAATCTTAACAACTAAGATTTAGTATTATGTTAAGCGAAAATGGTGTAGGTTTTGGGGAAACATTTTAAATAAAGTAAATAAGTATTTATAAATATTTATGTGAAACCAACCAAGTATTTTATATTTTAATTTTAAAAAGTTTCTAAAAAATTTTCAAAAATTTTCTTTATACTTTAAAATTTAGTAATTGAGATAATCTGGGGATTTTCTTTAGAAGCCCTAACTTTACTACAAATAATGCTTATATATTGTTTTTGCATCTACGAGTATATCTAGTTAATAAAACAAACATAAATAGAAAGGGACTGAGATAAAATCCCCAAATATTTTCTGAATAATTTTCTTTTTGAATATAACAAAATGTTTCGTTGGGGAATCTTCCAAAAATTAGACCCTTCTACAGTATTTCTTGTAGAAATATAGGTCCTTATTCTCCTGACAAATTATCTAATTAGTAAAAGTTAGACTTCCTAATCCTCCTATATATTATGTCCTAATATGATAAAAATATTATTAAAATTATTTAAAAAAAAAAAAATGAATATAAGCCGAAAAATTGCCCCCAAATCCTTTCCCAATCCTCCCTTAGCCCACCAATGCCTGTCATGATGGATTACTAGGGCTCATTCTATATTACAAAAATGAATCTGTATTTTTTTTTTTAATTCTACATTATTTATTATATGACAAAATAAATTAATAACGAAAAAATATTAAAAAAAGTATTAATAAATAATCAAGTTTGAAAAACATGTTTTATAATTCGATAAAAGTGGTATTTTATTATGATGTCTTCACCACCCGACTTTCATATTGTTGGAACTGAGATGCTGAAATTTGGCACATATTGATAATCGGCAAATTTCAACTGTCTAGCTCAATGTGTATACGTTGAGGAAAATTTTTCAAATCACTCAAATATCCCGAGTTTTGAAAACATTTTCCATTATTTACCAATTCATCTTATCTTATTATATTAAACGAGCAATTCTTGTATACATATATAATCGGTTTCTCCAAAACGGCTCCAGCTAAAAATTGGTGTACTTATCAAGTCTCATGAGTTATTAGTCATGAATAAATTTTAATTCGATTGAAATAAAGGAAGGGGGAGTAAATTAGTCATGTCGTAAAATAAATATTTTAATCGTTCATATCTCGTCTTCGGAAAGTCACATAGCCTTGAAATTTGAAACTTAAATTATCTAGAGGCTACAAGAAGTACCACAAGATTTTGGCTGAAATAGAAGTACCGGAAGTTGTTTATGTACGTAAGAATTTACCCCCTGCGTTTCGCAACCATAAATCTTAGAGCTACGATATTCGAAACTTAAGCTCGATATAGGCTAGAAGGGCTACAACAAGCTTTTGCTTGAAATCGGAACACCATAAGTTGACATTTACATGAAAGATTTTTCGTTTTTTTGATTTTCTAAAAACAGAACGATTTTAATTCGATTGAAATAAAGGAAGGGGCTGTAAATTAGGGGTGGTGTAAAATTAATATTTTACTCATTCATATATCGCCTTCGGTAAGTCGAAGAGCCTTAAAGTTTGAAACTTAAGAAGGAAAAAGTTACCGAGCATCACTCGGTGCTCCAGGCACTTATTTTTATACTGGATTAGAATTTACATATTTGCTAAAATTATCCTATTCGATAAATTGTTATTCATTTTTCCGAAACAGTTTCTAATATAACGATTCAATTTTCAGTGAACTTTCCATAAATACAAATCTCGCCTGTAACACTTTAATATCTGCATTTCTACATGTATTGATTTATACATAGATATTTAAATTTGTTTAAATATAGTCCTATAAAAAACAAAAACTAGAAAATCACTTAAATTCATCAGATAAAAAAAAGAGAAATGTAAAATATTGGTAAGAGACACTCCCCTCATCTCCCCCCACCCCTCCACCAGCCCTTAAGCTAATAAATTCGATTTTTTTTTAAACGCTCCATTCGATGTTGATGACAATTGACACGTCTATACCTTGAAATAAACATCAAACATCCATTTATTTTGCGGCATAACTTGACAGAATAAAATAACTGCACGCCGCGCCGGGCACTTAAATTTCAATGGAACCCTCTCCGCGCAATAATAGCAAAATTATCATCGCTTGCGTATTTTTTTTAGTCTCCTGGTGAATTTTTGTGCAACAGCCCCATGCCACATCCACACACACATACACACATATATATATATACACATCGTAGACCCAAATACACCTTGGCTGGAGTTTTAAATGTGTGCGTCTCGTTGACAAGCCAAATTTGACATGTTACATTTTTAACTGCTGATGATATTAGCTTAATGTGAATAATTAATTGCGTGCACACACAAACACACATATATAGAATCTGTTAAAAACAAAAATAAATTAAAAAAAATAAAAAAATACAGGAACCAAATAGAAATAAAAATAAAAACGAAAAAATACACACAATTCAAATGTAATGTTGTTTTATATATACATTTATACATATATGTGCAAATGTGTGGGTGCATGCGAATGAATTATCTACCGTTTTTCGTACATTTGGATTTTTTCAAATTAACAAATTTAAACAATATCTCGGAATTCATTGAAAAAAGTTATAGATAGATCAGCGTGAGTGACCTCCCCCAGTGGACGGGTCCCAGGTGATGATGGGGGGTGGCCAGTCGTTTGTTCGAAGGGGTGAAATTAATTAAACGCCTTTTCAATGATAAATTAACAAGGTTTTTTATCTTTTTATATATATTATTGGAAAAATTCTAAAATAAAGAGGAGGAGAGTATTATTTTTAAAATAAACCCCAATATTTTTAGTTTATCCGTTGCAAAGCATGCGTTCTATACTCTTTTTAAGAGATGAACCCTTCAAATATGTAATAAAGATTGAGTGAACACTATGAAATCGAAGCGGCCTTTGATATTAGTAAAATGAAATTAATGAGGTTGTTCTCTGGTTGATGCAAATATAAGCATATACATACGATATATATATAACGAATATAAATGTCTATTTATATAATTTATTTGTTAGAGACTATAGTTTCGAAGTTTTGACTTTCATCATCAGTCTTTTTTAATTAGAAATATTTTATCTGTTATGCCGTATGGGTTCAAATACCCGATTGTGTGTAGATGAATTCGTTTTTTACTTGCACATTTATATTCTATATAGAATATTAAGAATTGAATAACTCTGTTCTCCCTGGAAAACACAAGTTTTTTCCCCCAATCAATCACCTAATTCTAGAAGAGAACATTAAACATTATTTTAAATTTTATTATTAAGAAAGATTCTATATTGAAGGTCAAAATTTCAAAGATTTTAGTAGAAATAATTTTATATTTCTTATCAGAGGGGGTTCATCCCCTCAGGAGTTGAAACTGAGAATCTGCTTTCCGGGCAGTTGATTTAACCCTTGAAAAAATTTACCATCTAATTTTTAAAAAAAGATACTTAATTCATTCGATTTATTAAATTTTATTTTTCTATCAAAATCGAAAATAAGTTCATAAGGTAAATTTTCTATAGTTTTCGTTGTTGTGTTATCGTGGGTATCGGAATTCAAATACAAAGATAAACAAAAACAGACAGAAAAAATGTATTGAATTGTATTTGAAAATTATTTTTCTTCACGTACTAGATATTTTTAAAAAAGAAATTTTCATGTGTATTGTATTGAGTTTGTAAAGATTAATGAATTGTATGATTTGCTATAAATTGAAATGTATATGACATGATATTTTGTATAGCATATGTCTTAAATAAATATTATTTTATTATAATTATTATTATTATTATTCTATACTAGAGCCTCGCCTTCCTACCGGGCTTACTGGTTGACATATAAAAATAAAACGTCAGAAGCAATCATAGAAGAGGAAACAGAAGGCAGACAGAAAGTTTCAGCAGTAGAAACATAATTATGGTCAAATCTCGACAAAGGATTGCCGGAAAGGAATGCCAAATGTCTTATATAATAACTTTGTGCGAATTCTTTCTAATCTGTCCATGTTAATCTTTCAGATAGGCCTCCAAATTGTTGATGCATACATTAATATAGATTTGATTAATGTTATGTATAAGTATTTAATTGACTCTGGACTTTTAAATGACTTCGTGTTACGAAAAACAAATCCCCAAATTCGATTGGTTCTACCTATAACGTAGTCTAATTATTTATTAAATGTGAGTTTAGAATAAAAAATTAGTGCCAGATCCTTAATAGAATCGACTCTCCCACAGCTAGTGTTAATTTTGAGTAGGTTATTAAAAACAATATGGTTAGCGGCTCTCGAAAAACTAATAGTGAGACACTTAAAGTTGAGGAAGAGTAAGTTCGCGTTACACCAGTTCTTAATTTGTACAAATCAGATTGCATTTTTAAGCAGTCTTGAACGTTTGAAATTTCTAGATAATAATGTTTTCACTTTATCCAATGCGAAGCATGGTTAAAGTATTGTAATCGGTTTCGCGCCAAGCGGGACTTCAAAGAGGTCCTCAGGTAAAGACTACGGAACCCATGGACTCAATTAAGGTCACAAATTGTAGTATTCAATTAGATTGAATTTTAGCACGTGACGATTTTGCCAAAAATTACCTGGGGTCTCGTCGAGAGGCCAAAAAGTGCCATTTTTTGGAAGTGCGTGCGGATGGATTGTATGTTATCGTTTATTTCGTCCACGATTTTTTCCACACCGTTGCACCAATTGAAATGAAATTGAAAACCTCCACATTATTTTAACAAAATGAAGGGCTGATTAGTTTTTGGTACATATCGGCCGACAAACATTAGTACTTTATTTCAGTACTTTTTTAGTTTTTACTTTATCCAATGCGAAGCATGGGAGAAAGTATTGGAATCGCTCTCGCGGCAAGCGCGACTTCAAAGGGTCCTCAGGTAAAGACTACGGAACCCATAGACTCAATTAAGGTCACAGATTGAAGTATTCAATGAGATTGAATTTTAGCACGTGACGGTTTTGCCAAAAATTACCTGGAATCTCGTCGAGAGGCCAAAAAGTGCCATTTTTTTGGGAAGTGCGTGAAGATGGATGGATGGATGGATGGATGGATGTGTGTGTGTGTGTGTGTTATCGTTTTTTTCGTCCACGATTTTTTCCACACCTTTGCGCTGATTGAAATGAAATTGAAAACCTACCATTAGTTTAACAAAATGAAGCGCTGATTAGTTATTGGTACATATCGGTCCACAAACATTTGTACTTTTTTTTAGTTTTTTCTAAATATCTTGAAAATGACTTAACCAATTTTGATGAAATTTAATATCCTAATTAAGTACCTTGGGGACCACAAAAAAGGTTAAATAAAGTTTTTAATAAAATTATATTTTAAAGTACTTTACTCTAGAACATATTAATATTTCAAATGAATTTGGATAAAGTTTAGCAACGATCCGTTGCAGTTTATTTTTTCTAAATATCTTGAAAATGACTTGACCAATTTTAATGAAATTTAATATTATAATTGAGTACCCTGAGGACCACAAAAATGGTCATATAATTTTTTTTATAATTATATTTTAAAGTACTTTATCCTAAGCTACGATAGTTCATTCGATAAATTTTAGCAACGATCCGTTACAGTTTATTTTGTTTTGTATTTATATAATTGTTATGTTGCCTAGCATGTAATAAAAAAAATTATAGGCAGAAAATAAATGCTGAAGAAATAAGAGAATTATCGTATATTTGATTTGTTGAATTTTGCTTCGTATGGGGTGTCTATTGCTAAAGACCCCTGCAAACGCAATAAATTAAAATTAAAATCTAAATTCAACTAGAACTTCAGGTGAGGGGAAGAGATAGATATTCGACTGATCCGTCGTATCGATTGCGAGATTGAAAAAGCAATTTCCATCATCGGGGACCAATTGCCTTCAATTATCTGGCAGTGGAGGGCCTTTAGCCTTCGATCGAATCGACGATAAGCGAACGAACGTCGGACGCTACCTGGTCGTTTTTGCTGCGCAATGCCACCCGTGGCGACTGTCATCCTGAGAGGGAGATAGGGAACATCCCTTTGGTTGGCTGCTCCCTGAGGAATCAGGAATGAGCCAGCCAGGCGACGGATGAATGGAGCAAAGAGGACCAGGGAAGGAAGGAAGGCGCGTGGCTGCTGCATCGATGGAACCCGCCCTCCTCGCTTCAGCAGCCACATTCAATTAATAAATGTTTCAATTAAGAGAGTTAATATTAACCTCTCTCTAGTCCTGTTTATTGCAACTTTGATCAACTACACAGATACAAACAAAGAGACACGAAAAATATTCATTTTATTTGAAGGGACCCTTTTTTTGAACAATAGAGAACAATTACTCGAATTCACGCAAAACAAACAAATTCAAGGATTGCTTGAGATTTGAAGGTACCTGTGGATGCGCTAAAGGCGAGGAGTGATCCGCGATTGGAAGTAGATGTACACCCCTTTGGAAGTATTTTGGAAGTACTTGAAAATATTTGGAAGTACTTGGAAATATTTGGAAGTACTTGGAAATATTTGGAAGTACTTGGAAATATTTGAAAGTACTTGGAAATGTTTGGAAGTACTTGGGAATCTTTGAAAGTACTTGGAAATATTTGGAAGTGCTTGGAAATATTTGAAAGTACTTGGAAATGTTTGGAAGTACTTGGGAATCTTTGAAAGTACTTGGAAATATTTGGAAGTACTTGGAAATATTTGAAAGTACTTGGAAATGTTTAGAAGTACAGGTGGAAGTAGGTGTACAGAATATTAGGCCGCGGTTCACCCCTCGGCTAAAGATATAATAAAGCATTCGCATCAGCACTCAGTTTAAGAATCATATTTTAACATTGAAAATATCTTCTTGGTACCTATATACCTATGTTGCTGTAAAAACCCGTTTTTAGTAAGAACGGGTTCTTACTAGTTAAAACTCGTTTCACTGATACCTTTGTGTCAACTAGAATTTACTTATATTGTTGAGTTTGGTTCACAGGTCTAGAATCTTCATTTTTGACCTTCCTCCACATTTTGGGTGTTGTTTACAAAACTTTTTAAATGAAAATATCAAAAATTATATCCTCTACAACTTTGCTTCTAATGAGGATGTAAAATTTTGAAAATAAACACCCAAAATGAGGCGGAAGGTCAAAAATGAAGATTCTAGACCATTGAACTAAACTCAACCAACATCAGTAAATTCTAGTTGCCACCAAGGTATTCAGCGAAACGCGTTCTTACTAAAAAGCGGTTTTGACTGCAACATATATAATGGGTATATACTAGCTGCGACGCCCCCATATGGCGGGCCTCTTACTACCCAGATGGATTCGCCGTCGGCTTCGGCGAGGCGGGCCTCTTGCTAGCCTCCTCTAATCTAGTTTGACTAGGAAAATTATTTATTAAATTTAATCGCCAAACTTTGCCTCTTTAAGAAACGACAGTCCTCCACCTGAAATGGTTCAGTCTACATAAAGACACAATATCAAGTGCATCTTGTGTGGACGATGTTGGAAGGGATTTTAGTAGTTGGAGTGAAGATAACACCTTCGAAAACAATTCCTCAATGTGTCAGGCGATGATTCAGTAGTTTTGTTATGGCATATGTGTTACTAGCCACCCCGCAAAAATTCGAAAAATGATCATTTTGTCAAAATATTGGGGGAAACCATAACTCAAGATGCATAAAAGGATGCTTGTGCAAGTATGTGTGATAATCATGTAACCACTGTACCCGGTTAACCTTGAGACAGTAAATTTACAGAGTAAGAAATATCCCCGTTTTATGACAATTTTTTTATATTCCAACTTTTACTTTATGACATTCTCGCTAATAAGAAATAGTTCTCTGGGCCCCAAATTCGAAATTTCTCCATCATCATTATCACTCCATGTCTCGGTATCTACTTATAAATTGTAACTTATTTGTTTACGAGCTTCAAAATGCTCTGACAAACGGAAAGACACAGACATTGTATCGACTCTATCAGGGACCTGTTTTACTTTTCAACGGAACCCTAAAAAGAGACAGTATCAATCCGAATTAGCCATCTATTAGTGTGATAGTCAATGTTTACGCTATTTCTTGCCATTTTCTATTGTACTGCCAAGAATAATTGACTAAACGTGGCGTCTGGATACAAAAGAGCTGGTGTGTGGTGGGGGGGGGGTGCACCTTCATCGTCATTGATTTCCGGGAGGCTGCCTGAGCCTGTCGTGCGGAATATCATTAAAACGTCAAACTGTTCTAACGACGGAGCTCACAAATTGAATCAAACGCATCAGCCGCTGCTCAAAAGCAATAGGGGAGACTCAGGGGGGAGGCGCAAGGGGGTCTCTACTGCATAGTTTCAATGCGCCATGGTTACCATTAAAAAGCAATACTTACCCTCGACAAAGTACAGACAGGCAGAGATGCGAGTAGAAGAAGTCCACTCCAAATAATATCATCTAATACCCTTTATTATATACCTATATAACTTTCTCTATGACGTTCAAAGGTTCAAAAACAGAACTAGTTAGAAAACTATGCTGATGTAAATTGACTACCAAATGACATTTCCTTAACTGCTTTTAATATCTGAATGTGAAAATTAACAAATTAAAAGTAAATAAAATGAAATGATAATTTATTTCGAGTTATACAGACATACAGACAGTTGCTTATTGTTAGTTTGCATGAAAGGAAGCAACTAAACGTATATAGGTCTATATTTACTTAAAATAAATATAATTCCTTATTAAAAAAAAAAAATCCAAAACATTTAATGAATGTCCAAACGTTTCGAGAGAAATTGTTTCTTTAACTCTAGAAAATTAGAAATTACATCCTTTAAGAAAGAATAATACATAATATTAATATTTGTATATTTTGAAATCGCAGATAGTAACTTTAAATTTTGTATATACAATATGAGTAGTTCAGAAGCTCATCAGATTACAAGTCCACATTGGAAAATTTATACATTTTTGTAAATTCTTAACCAACAAATTAGGTTCATTATTTTTGTACAAAACTCCTGGCTGGCTTTCATCAGTATTGAAGCTTCTTTTTATTTCTTCTGAAATTGGTTACTAATGAATTTGGGAATTAAATACATAAATTTTTTGGCTTATAGCAGAGGTGGCCACAACGTGGCTAGCGAGCCGCATGCGGCTCTTCATTCAATCTCGTGCGGCTCTTGAACCCTCTTGAATAATACTGATTTTAAAAAGTACAGGGTAGGGCATAAAGATCTAGCACATTTTGAAGAGGTATAAAAAAAATGAAAAAAATTAAACTAGAAAGAAACTTTTGAAAAGAACATAAAATAATTTTTTTTAATGTATTTTAAACATTATCTGACAAAGGGGGGGGGGCAAATGAAAACTCTAGCCCTTTCGACCAAACTATGTGTACAAAATTTGGTTAGTTTTTGCGGTTTCTAGCCTTCTGGGGATCCACAGAATATGTATATATGTATACAAAATGTGGTTGAGTTCAAAAGGGCTAGAATTTTTTTTTGACCCCCCCCCTTCCTTCGTTTTTAATATTTAAAATACATTAAAAAAAAATCATTAATTTTCTTTTCAAAAATATATTTAGTTTTTTTCTAGATTTTTTAATTTTTTTATATCTCTTCAAAATGTGGTAGATTTTTATGACCCACCCAAATGGTGTCTTTTTTTAATAAACCATTAATTAATCTCCAAACAATGTGGCTCGCTTTGAAACAGTTTTATAAATTTGCGGCTCCCAAAGTTAAGGTTAGTGGCCACCCCTGGCTTACAGACTTAAGTGGATTGGCCTCTGAACGGCTCATACATAGACGTATAGATATATCTTATCTTATCTTATATTATTAAATGAGAAATCCTTGTATATATAGAATCGGTTTCTCGAAAACGGCTCCAACGATTTCGCTAAAAATTGGTGTACTTACTAAGTCTGATAAGTTATTAGTCGTGTATAAATTTTATTCCGATTGAAATAAAGAAAGGGGGTATAAATTTGTCATGTCGCAAAATAAATATTTTAATTGTTCATACTTCGTCTTTGGAAAGTCGCAGAGCCTTGAAATTTGAAACTTAAGCTAGCTAGAGCTTAAAAGAAGTACCACAAGATTTTGGATGAAATAGAAGCACCGGAAGTTGATGTTTACGTTCGTAAGAATGTACCCTCCCTAGGTTTCGCAACCATAAATCTCAGAGCTATGAAATTCGAAACTTAAGCTCGATATAGGCTAGAAGGGGTACATCAAGCTTTTGCTTGAAATAGAAACACCGTAAGTTGACATTTGATTTTTCGTTTTTTTTTTATTTTCTCAAAAACGGCACTAACGATTTTTTTTAAAATTAGTATACTTATCAAGTGTCATGACTTATTAGTCGTGTATTGATTTTAATCCGATTGGAATAAAGGAAGGGAGTGTAAATTACTAGTGTCGTAAAATAAATATTATCATTCATAAATCGTCTTCGGTAAGTCGCAGAGCCTTGAAATTTGAAACTTAAGCTATTTAGGAGGCAAAAAGTTACCGTGCATCGTTCGGTGCTCCAGGCACTTATATCTATACTTAAATTTGTATAGGTTATTCCTAAGAAAAATTTGAAAACATTTAGATTCCTAAAGAAAAATTCTAGCCTTGTACTTACTATACGCCTGAATATAGGCAATCCATTCGTCACCTCTTCTCGAAGGCTGCGTAAAATTTAGGCTCTACTGGAAAGTACTTGAATTTTAGAGTTCATCGATATATATAATAAGATTAATAAGTCAATAAAACATTTCAAATTGTAAAAAAGGGAAAAAAAGTTTTTCAACTAGCCTGAGACACAATTTCAACTTTTCTATTCCACAAATTTTAGATAAAGAATCTAACTTAGAAAAGAGATCAATTTTAAAAATGATCGAAATTTTAAACAACAAAAATTCGATTTACAAAATGTCAGATATGTATTGTTTTTCTAATATTCATCAAAAAATTTTAGAAAATAATAATTTTTCGTCAATATATTCATATTTTTTATTTGAATTAAACGTAATTTTGTTACCAAGGCAATTTGTATATCATTGTCTATATACAAAATATTTAATTGTTTTACTTTTTGGTTTTACAAAATAAAAATAACTTATTACTTACTACTTTTGAGCGATTTCCATAGATATTATTAACATTAAACATATACCATACCCGTATAGCACAGAGACCAAAATAAAAGCCAAATGCAACTTTTTTGATTGGTTGAATTATAGTCGTTATATAGTTTTAATTAGGTTGAATTACGGTTTCTAAACTGTAGTTATGTTTCGTTTTTTCCGTTTTGCAACTGTTGTATTATCGTTAAATTATAGTCGCAAAGATTATAATGCAACGGTTCCAAAAAGGTTATCGCTAACAAAAACAATAATCAACATTATTATATATATATATATATATATATATATATATATATATATATATATATATATAATAATATATAATGTTGATTATTGTTTTTTATTAAAGAATTGTGTAATTATTCATTATATTAATCAAATCAAAGAAACATTTAATTATAAATAAACAGTTGCAAATCGGTGCAAATGTTGGCGACAACCTTTTTGGAACGGTTGCATTATAATCTTTGGGACTATAATTTAACGATAATACAACAGTTGCAAAACGGAAAAAACGAGACATAACTACCGTTTAGAAACCGTAATTCAACCTGATTAAAACTATATAAAGACTTTTCATTAAATTGAAGGGTTGGTTTTGTCACAAAAATAATAAAACAATAATTTTAATAACTATTAGAATTATTTAATTGATTACTATACAGTTTCGGTCACCACTGGTCGACCATCCTCAGTAGTTCTAAAAATTGAAATGAAACATTTATTTACATTTTTTCTTTTTATAGAGAATTATATAACACAAAATTTTTTTATAATAATTTGAAATCATACATACATCTCGTTCAAGAACCGGAATTTGTCATTTCACATGAAACATTCATTCTTAAATCTTCAATATAGATAGATCACACAATTCATTACAATCACACACACATATATACATATATAGCAACAATTTATAAAAACGTTTACTAGTGAACTAGAAACTATTTTGAATCAATGATTATATTAAATACTATTTTCAATTTTATTTTTTCTAATTATCTCATTGCATCGTCAATTATTATACAATTAAAAAACCCATTATAAATAATCCATTCCAAAAACACACTACAAGTCAAATTCATTCTTTATTTTTAATTTTTTATTAATGAAATATCAAAAAACATACATCTTCCTATTACATTAGTACACAGTGTTGGCAGGCCACTCATGAACATATTCAATAATAAGACTCATCTTGAAAAACTTGATAAAATGGGTGTTGTTTATGAGATAGTTTGTGATTCATGTAAAAAAGATAAAAAAACACACAAGTATATAGGTGAGACTTCAAGACATTTGAGACAAAGAATTAAAGAACATATTTCATCGATTAATGGAAATAAATTGGTCTCCGCGTTATCCATTCATGCTATTGACAACGAGCATACTTTCGATTTTGAAGGAGTAAAAATACTAGATTATGAGAAAAATTGGACCAAAGAGAAAAATAAAAGAATCTCTTTATATATTGAAGGATATCGATAATTCTGTAAATTTCAAAATGGATTCTGAAAGCATATCAGAATGTTATAGTCTAATTGTGTCATTGTTGTAAAAATATTGATTTGATTTGGTGTGTTGATTAAACAAGTATTGATTTTGAGGGAAAAATGTAATAGGAAGATGTATGTTTTTTGATATTTCATTAATAAAAAATTAAAAATAAAGAATGAATTTAACTTATAATGTGTTTTTAGAATGGATTATTTATAAAATAATTGACGATGCAATGAGATAATTAGAAAAAAATAAAATTGAAAATAGTATTTAATATAATCATTAATTCAAAATAGTTTCTAGTTCACTAGTAAACGTTTTTATAAATTGTTGCTATATATGTATATATGTGTGTGTGATTGTAATGAATTGTGTGATCTATCTATATTGAAGATTTAAGAATGAATGTTTCATGTGAAATGACAAATTCCGGTTCTTGAACGAGATGTATGTATGATTTCAAATTATTATAAAAAAATTTGTGTTATATAATTCTCTATAAAAAGAAAAAATGTAAATAAATGTTTCATTTCAATTTTTAGAACTACTGAGGATGGTCGACCAGTGGTGACCGAAACTGTATAGTAATCAATTAAATAATTCTAATAGTTATTAAAATTATTGTTTTATTATTTTTGTGACAAAACCAACCCTTCAATTTAATGAAAAATTTAAATCAAGTCACTTAAGTTCTGGAAGAAAATTAATATATATAAAGACTATAATTCAAACAATCAAAAAAGTTCCATTTGTGTTTTATTTTGGTCTCTGTGCTATACGAGATAGATGCTCTTTCTTATCGAGAGCACTGTTTCCAGAATAAGTAGGTTTTATAAAGAACACCTTTTTCTCATTGAACATTAAAAAAGATTTTTCCATAGGAAAAAAACATATACCTAATTGGGCTAAATGATGGTTAATTAAATCTCCTCCCAGACCACTCTCTACTCAATTGAGTTTATAAAAGAAGAATCTTCTCTCTTGTCCTGAAAGGGAATCAATCTCCTGGCTCTATCCCAGGCAGCAGTTGATTATTCAATCCCAATCTAAATCCCTTCACTGATTTATGCCCTCTCTCTTTGTTTATTTGCTAGTTTGTTGCTTTTGTTTTGTTTGTTATTCGAATCAGACAAAATACAAATATTTTACAAAAAACAATTAATTATAAATTCGAATAAGAAATTTGAATATTGCAGTGTTTGTAAGAAAGAGAGAAAAGTACTTCGTGGAATAAATGATGAGCCATAGAAACGAAGAGGGTTTTTAACTTTATAGTTCAAAGATGGAATACTTGCAAGCTTAAATGATGTATTTAGTTAAATATAACCCAATAAGGACGACTAGCCAGGCCTTGGAAATTATAGTATCTAACAATATTGACATAAATAGGTATATAAGTAAGTATTTGTTTATTTGTATCAATTAGAGAACAACCTCATTGTTTTCTCTATATGCTTCTATTTAAATATAAATAATTAATAGGGAATCGAGAGTGTCCTTTGGTTGAATTTAATCAACAAGACTCTCTTTTATCAAAATAGTTTTATCGACTCCAAAAATTTCCTTTTCTCAAGCTCGATTACAATCATCATCATCATCATTAGCCTGTCGATAGCGACAATCCACTCCTGAATATAGGCCTCTTCCATCAAATGGAAGGGTTGGCATTAAGTCACCACGCTTGCCAGACGGATTGGTGACTAGGAATCAGATTATAGCCGGTCAAATATCAATGCAGGGACTCGGACTCGAACCCGGGACTCCTGCTTAGAAGGCTAGTGTCTTAAGCTCTCGGCTAATCCGATTCCCTTCGATTACAATACTTGACCATATACCATATGGTAAAGTAATATCCCAGCTAGAACAAGAGATTCCCGAAATATCTATTAAATTTATTATTGGATAAAAAATATTTGGTAGGTTTCACATTAAGATATTAAAATAAAACGAATTTATTTTTGGAGAGAAATTAAACTAAATAGACTTACTACCTTTCTTCCTCCCCTAATTTTAAATATTTAGCCTTTTGTTATATAAAAATAAATTTTACCATTGACTTGTATTCAAATTCAACTTATCCAGGTCAGTTAGTTTCTGTTGCTCCTGACGATGGGTTAGCCACCCGAAATATATATATATATATATATATATATATCTAGATTAAAGTCTCTCCAAAAATAAATTCGTTTTATTTTAATATCTTAATGTGAAACCTACCAAGTATTTTTTATCCAATAATTTAAAAATGTTTCACCAAGTACCAACACCAAATTCCTTAAAAACTATTAAATTTATTATAAGTAAATATTTATTCCAATTATTATCTACTAGGGGAGATTTTTATTATAGAATATGTATATCGGAAGAATTTTAAAACGAATATTCCGGCCATAACCTTTGGTGTACCCGAGGGGTGAACCGGGATTGGAATTAAGTGTACACGTCTTTGGAATTATGTGGAATTATTTTGGAATTAATTAGATAATGCCCCTAGATCTGTTGATCCTTCTACTTGGAAATTAAAGTGGAAGTATGTGTACACGATATTAGGTCGCGGTTCGCCCCTCGGGTGTAGGTACCTATAATATAAGAGAGGATTATAGAAGGGGATAAACATTGAAATATTCTAAGAAAATCCCCAGAATATTTACTGAAATAGTGAGGTCATTCAAAGAATATTCCAATAGACAGAAAAGAAATTCTTAAATATAAATTGATTCTTCTTGTGCTGGCTGGGATAAAATTTCGTAGTGTGTTTTTCTTGGATATCATTTCGTTTGGTCTTATTGGGTTAGTGATCAAGAAAGAGAGAGAGACAGATATCAATTAGCTTCGTTTTGGGTGTTGTTTTGTGGGTGGAATCGGATGCACCGGGTGGGAATGTGTCAGTGCAGCAAGCATTCAAGCAGGCAAGCAACAGCAAGCAGTTTGTTGGGCCGGCCGGTCGGCAGGCTGAGTGCACCGGCGGCTGGCGGAGCGGGATCGATGGTTGTCTGACGAAGCCACGCCCTTCGGGGGCCATCTCTGGGGGCGTGGCCAGCTGTCATTGGCTCTGCCGCCCCGCCGTGGTCTCTCTCGCGCCACGGGCGGGCGTTGCGCCGCATTTTCCCGTCTCCATCGTTGGCAGGCAGGTGGACGCGCTCCGTCACCATTGCACTCCTCTCGCCGTCGTCCTCGACGTCCTCGTCGTCGGCGTCGTCCTCCTGGCTCTCGCAGGCCATGCTCAACAACCTCTCGGTCAACCTATCGGCAGGTGAGTGCTGCTGGCGAGCTCGTCCGCGCATCCCCACCACCACACCCAGCAGCAACAACAACAACAACAACAGCGACGACGACGAAGTTGTTGTTGTTGGTTCGTTGTTGGCGTCAGTGGCAAGTGGTGTGTGTGTGCAGATGTGCGGGTGTTGAGAACGAGCGAGTGTTCGTGGTCGCGAGGGATGCAATCCGTTTGCGCAGCCTGGGAGTCGGCGGCCGGCCGAGTGTTCGCCGCGTCAGGGCTCGAAATCCAGCAGCAGAACCAGCAGCCGACGGCCGCCAGCGCGCACAGTCCGCTCAGCAGGCACAGTGAGTCACACCCACATCTGCTTCGATTCAATTCCACCACCATTACCTACCTATTGAAACTACCTTGCCTTACAAAGACCCCGAACCCAACCGACCCGTTTCGTTATTCTTTCAAATTTATCGCAGTTTGCTTCTCCACAAAATACCCTCTCTCTCTCACTCTCTCTCTCTCTCTCTCTCTCTCTCTCTCTCTCTTAGATTAGAATGTTTCCTTCTCTGGTGATTTTTTTTTTAATTTTCACCTCTAAAATTAGTCTTGATCAAATTGAAAATTCATTAAAAATTAAATCACTAAAGAATGTCATCTATCAGATCCAAGAGCCAATTAGCCCTTATTGGCACTGGGTTCGATTCCCAAAGGGGTAAAAAACAACCCTTCTGACATATAATTAAAAATAATCCATTACGTTTCGGATTTAATAGATGACACTCTTTTGTGATTTTCTTAGAAAATTTGAATATATTTCTATAGACATCTTGAATTCTCATATTCAAGAGAGCGGCTCGCATATATAGTAGTTCAAAATATTGAGAAACTAAGGAAGTATTTTTCATTTAAATTAAAGTAAAAATATAGATATTTTCTTGTGCTGAGAGTAGCAGAGTAGTTGATTTTAAAGGAGATGCTTATACGTATATAGATAGTTTTTTTGTTAAGGGACAATGGTATAGGTATAGGTTCTTGGTGAATCATTTTAAATAAAGTAAAGAAAATTTTTGAAAATCTTTTTAGAAACTTTTTAAAATTTAAAATATAAAATACTAGGTAGGTTTCACATAAATAATTTATGTGAAATACACTCATGATGAAGGTTAATCCTTCTAAATTATAGTCTCAAACAATTTGGTCATATATTTAGGTAAGTGTACATTTGCATCAATTAGAGAACAACCTCATTAATTGCTCCTTGAGAAGGAGTTCTTTTATTTAAATATAAATAATTAAGAAGCAATCAATGAGGGTGTCTGCTTGAAACAAATCAACAAGAATTTCTTCTTCTCTACACTTTTTTACGGATCAAACATCTGGGGAAAATTGAAAATTCAAAAGAAAGAGAGGGAAACCACCATATGGTTAACAGAATTAATCTGAGAAACTAAGAAAATATTGATACTATTTAAACAACTGAATACTGGTAGTAAATGGTGCTATATTAGATACTTTTAATAAATTATTGTATTCTCTTCCTTCTCCAAGTTTTTGTTTTTAAATTTTCAAGTAAATTTTAATATAAGTAAAATCGAGTTCAAGAAGGATATTTAAGAGAAACAAAAAAGGGTTCGTAAATAGTCCAAAAATTTAATCAAAAAAGAAAATATATCTAATAATAATAATAAATTTCCAATGCTTTTTCTTAAAAAAATGAACAACAACCTATGAATATTTAAAATTATAACTAGTAGATATACTTCTACAATTATTTATATATATTTTAATATATACATTTAATCTTAATCGTTAATAGAGGTGATTTCAAAAATAAATCCTTCATCTCTGCTCTTTTTTTGAAATTTAATTTCCACGTATATTTTAATATAAAGTTGAAAGCAAGAGAATAAGATAAAAATTTAAGAGACATAGAATTAAAACTTTATCTCAAGAGATCTTGGATATGCTAGCATGGATAAAGTAAAAAGAAGAGATACTTCAGAATGATTCACGAATTTCATCTGAGAAACCTAGAAAATATACCTATAGGTATAAAAATAATTGTTAATAACAAAAATATCTACCCATGATGTATTTTAAAAAAATAATTAAACATGAATTTTAGGTATTGGATTTCAGTGTCGTTTCAACTCTTCATTTGATATTTTTGAAGATCTCTAATAGATCAGAATAATAAATTAACAAAAAAATACACAAATTTGGAATCTTAAATTTATTATTATTATTTACAGTTATATTGCTTGAAAAAGTCTCAAACAAAAAGATGGAAATTCGTTATGTCGTTAATGATTTAATTTTTGATTTTTTTTTTTTAAATGAATACCTAATAGAGAATACATTTTAAAATTTAAAAAAGATGGATACGATTCACTCACTTTTAATGATATAGAATAGAATATAAATGTAAAAAGTAAAAAATCTGGGGACCCTAATATTAAATCCCTAAAATATCATTTAATAAAAATAATGTAGGTATTAATTAACACAAAATATTGTAGTAAAAGATTTGTTAAATTTACCATCTCTTCTTTTAATTTGTAACAAATTACCTTTTCAACTCCTCAAATGTTTATCTTTTATTTTAACTTTGTCTAAAAATAATGTATATAATTTGTTAAGATAAATTATTGTTTACAGCTCAGACAAAAAACAATTTAAAGATTCGGTAAATTGCCCAGGTACCAAGTTTGGCACTTGGGTTAACTCCCGAGGGGATGGGTCTCTTCTTTGAAATTAAATATATTCAACAATATCCTTAATATGCCATTTGGACTTTCTAATCATTTTTTCCTAAAAATTATTAAATATAATTAAAAAAAATATTTACAATGATACATATATACATATATAGTGTAGAATCCCTGACTCTTTGAATACCAAGTTTATTTTATCAAGTGGAATACAAATTTAATAATTAAGTTAAAAACAGTGTTACTCATTTGTAGCCGAGGGGTGATCCGCGATTGGAAGTAGGTGTACACCTCTTTGGAAGTATTTTGGAAGTACTTGGAAATATTTGCAAGTACTTGGAAATATTTGGATGTGCTTGGGAATATTTGGAAGTGCTTGGAAATATTTGGAAGTACTTGGAAATAATTGGAAGTACTTGGAAATATTTGGAATTACTTGGAAATATTTGGAATTACTTGGAAATATTTGAAAGTACTTGGAAGTAATTGGAAGTACTTGGAAATATTAGGAAGTACAAGTGGGTGTACAGCATATTAGGTCGCGGTTTACCCCTCGTTTGTAACTAATTGTTCTGTCTTAAGGAGGTTCGTGACTGTTTATAATTTTTATAAGAAAATTCTCAAATTTTTACCATCGAATCACTGATGTATTAAATATTTATTCCCGAAATTTGAAGTTGATCGTCTGTCCCTTTGCCGAGAAATAAATGATTGAAAATTGTCCTTTTAACATGGAAGTAAATGGACCGAGCTTTTAAAAGAGCTATAACTTCTATACAAATTAGACTATTTTCAACAAATTTATACAAATCAATAATTCCACTTTTTTGAATCGAATGATATATTTTTCAATAGATTTGACAGTCTAGTTAATTAGTTATTCATAAATGTAAAAAAATAAAAAGTTATTTGCAGCCAACAGAATATAATAAAAACACTAGTGTAGAATTCCAGCTCTATTTCTTGAAATCGTTTTTGTGTTAAATAAATGTTTTTATATTGAGAAAAAAATTATCTCAATATTATTTTTATTAATATCAAAACAAAGATTTGTATTCAAAATTAACCTCATTATTAACAATGATTTTATTAAAAAATTTAGTAGCCAGAAGTTGTCACTCTGCAGAAATACAAAAGATTTTTTCGTAGATCAACCAGATAGAGCTGCTGTCCCGAACCTCCTTAAAGGAAAACATTAATTATGTGAGTTGATAACAATTAATTAATACCTTCTTAACTTTCTCTGGAAGTGTTTTCTGAGAAAAGGAAAAAGGAAAAAATTTGAATAGATAATTTAAATTTCAATTGAAGAAAAAAGTTATATGTTTTTTTTAAGTCGTGTTGGAGAAAGACCCATTAAACTGGCAAAACAAGTAAGATAAATTAATTGATAAAATAAAATTCAGGCTTTTTTTGTGAAATTAAAATAATATAGGGAATGTATCTTTCACATGTCAGTAGCTCTGTTTTTTTGAAATTTATATTTTTAATTTTTTGAATTATTCAAATATTATACAAAAACATAGGAAATGTTTTGATAGGAGAATCGATTAGGAAAGTACATCCCCTATAGGCCAGAAATGAGCCCTGAATCGTGAAAAAAGGAAAAGAAGAAGAAGAAGAAGAATTTTCAAGAACTGGGTAGGAGTCGAAAATACCTGTAGATGTGATCTTGAACAAAGAATTGTCGAGCTGGGAATGATGTTTATTACTATGACTTCTAAGGAATGTAACTAGCTTCCTAACATCCATCATGACAATGGATGTTAGGAAGCTAGTTTTCTTACTAACGAGACTTTAGGGGGATTTATCCCGTCAAAACAAATAGGGTAGCATCTCTACATTATAGTAGTATCTATAGTACAGAGAAAGGAGAGACGGATTTGTATGGTGAGCCAAGGAAACGAATGATTTAGACTAGGCCGAAACTTCTATTAACTTGATTGCTGTTTTCTGAATTTCATTCAGGATGCCAAGATAATAGAGGACCCTCTTCACAGATTCTAGACATATTCGAGAAAGGAATGAATTTGAGCCTTATATATAGTAAGAAGTTAAGTGTGCATAAAATAGCCACTAGATTTGAAGAATCTTGCACCCTTTTCTACAGAGCTAATATAGTCATTTTAAGAGAGTTCAGGCCTTGGAGTAACATCCAATATTGATATAATATCATCACTGAAACTCACTAGAATCAAAGAAAATATTTGAAAGGTTATTGATGGATTATCGGTTACCGGCTATCCTATCAATGCGATTAGATATTAGACAGCAGCATTGTGTTAATAAATATAAAAATAGAATGAGTATAGAAAGTGAAAATTTTTAAATTTCTGGTGGTACCCCACTTTCTTTGGGGCGGGGTGATGTCTAGTGGTACAAATATGGACCATGGTCATTTATTAGATCAGGGGTGTCCTACATTTTGGTTTACAAGGGCTGCATTTGAAGGAAAAACCACCTGAGGCAGGTCGCATATAAAATTTACTAATTCCATTGATATTTGTTAATCAAAAAATATAGCTAATAATGTAGAAAAATGATATCCAGCAAGACAAAAAAATCAAAAATATCATAGAATTATAATCTTTGAGTTCTTATCCTTCAGGATTTTGTTTTTAAATCTACTTTTAGAAATATATTGATTTTAATTATTTCTTAACATTTCAAAATTATTGAATTAATTGAATGTTCTCTTTATATATAATAAACTTAATAATCCAATTAGTCCAAGTACTATAGTCAAAAGGCCATTCCTAGACTAATAGAAATTAAGAAATTAACTTCTACTAGTCTAAAACAAGTCTGTGCTTGTATTTGGAATCCTTGCCCTCGCTGCACGTCTGAAGTTGTATTTGAATCCTGAGAAACCAAAGAAAGAGAAGGAAAGAAAGAAGAGAGATCATTCTATCAGCGCACTTTTTAGTCATTTTTCTAGGTTAATTTTTTTAATTTCTGAAATAATAAACATTAAAAAAAATGGAAATATGAGATGAAAAATAATTTTTAATTATTCTAAACTTGGTTATTTTTGTCAGCTGATAGTTGAGCTTATAATTTAGCTTTTAGTGAATTTTATTCACGAAAATAGCTTTAGGTAGGTCTATGTAAATTCATATTTCTAAAAAGTGAATAATTATTGTGAACCCAGGAAGAATATTTATTTCTAGGTAGATAATTTTTATGAAATTTTAATAAAGAGACATTATTAAATATTTATTTCAGTTCAATGTCTAATTGCAGTGTCATACATTAAATCAGAAAATTTGTAGTTAAAATATTTAAATTAAATAAAAATGGTTCAAAATATGTAAAAATTGTGATTATTTTTTCGGGAATCTCGATATATTTTTTCACATTCAAAACTGAAAATCTGCCTTTTATTCTTTGAAACCTTTTGAGGAGAATTTCTAATTTTTTCTTATTTTAGAAAAAAAATATCAGGTCAAATTGTATCAGATATCTATCTTTTCAGGTAACATAAAAATCTCAATGTTTTAAGGAAATTTTTAATTTTATGTCGGGCCGCATTTATTGCTGTGCTGGGCCGTAGATTGGACATCCCTGTATTAGAGAATATAAATAAAGACATGTTTTTATTTTCAATTAAATATAAATTTAATTTTGAATAAGATTTCATTAATTTTCATGAGAAAAATTTATAATATTAGACTGAGGATGAAGGCAGTCTTCCGAAACTTTTAAAATTTTTTGATGATCGAAGAAAAAAATAAAAATTATGTTTTTTCTCATTTTCTTAGTTTTAACATTAAGATATAAAAAAATAAAATGAATTTATTTTTGGAGAATCTTTAATCTCGATATATATATTTCGGGTGACTAACCCATCTTCAATTGAATTTTTTTTTATTTTTAGAATTTTAAAATAAAAATATTTTCAAAATGTAAAAATCGCTAGAAAAAAATTATTAAGTATAGGGAACTTAGAAAACTTTGAAATGGTATTTAGATTTTTACAATTAGTTTTAAGTGGTAAACCTTTATAAAAGTAAGTTGAAAACAGCTGTATTATACGCATAGGGAATTAAAAACTTTATTTTCTCCTAGTTTAATAAAATTTTCAAAAGAATTTTAATAAAAAATCTAACAGAAGTGAATATTTAATAAAAAAGAGAGAGGCTCGTAAATGGTCCACGATTTTAATCTGACCAAATAAGAACTTATATTTATACTAGTATAACTAATTGTGAAATTGCGAGTTTTTTTTTCGAAAAGAAGAATTAATAGTTAATAAAAATTAACAATTATAGCTATATTTAATTAGAGTGTCCTGAATTTCAGTAACAATCGAGAGAAGGCCTCTTTTTAAGTTAAAAAGTTTTATATAACATGTGTAGAAAAGTTCGGGCTTGTCGAGATACTCTGGGTGTCTAGCTTAAATTTATGTTTTAATTTATTGCGATATTTTCTGCAAGAAAAGATATATTCAAATTAAACTTAGTTTAATTTACCTTTTGATTAAGAGTTTTATATTGATGATATTTTTGAAAACCATTAAGTGGCATCATATAATTAATTTACAATTAGTTAGGTGCTCACACTTAAAACGATCGTAAAATAAGCAGATCGAAACATCTTAGTTGTATTGCGTTAGTTGTTGTTGTGACCAATATATATTATATAATTTTAATTAATTATGCGTGATTTAAATAAATAATTAACCTCTAATTATTTATATTTGTTTTAAAATATTATCATCCAGTGGCGTGTAATTAATTATTATTGATAGAAAATTCAGAAAAAAAATTGTACTGATATTTGACACAAAATTTTTCAGCATTAATACATATTGAAAGATCTCAGAATCAGAGGAAAAAGTGAACATTTTTATTAATCTCAAATTATTTGTCAGTGAACATTATGGGGGAGAGAGATGGAACTATTAGCTTGTAAGTGCACCTTATTAATACAAATTTAAATGCCAAATGCCTAAAGTTTAGTATGATGACATGATGATTAACTTGATAAGGTTTATAAGAATAATTTTAATTTAATTTTTTCATTAGTTTAGTATTTCAATTTTTATTTATTTTTGTAAATCTAGAGAAAATTTTCATTCAATTAAGAAATACTTATAAATAGAATTTTTGTAAAGTTTTATTGATAAGATATTGTACGTTCTGATCTGTTCTGGGATAGGTAAGATGTAAAACAGAGGCCATCCATTTCACGATATAAAAAACATATATATATAAATCAAAGACATGTAGAGGTTTCTGAAAATGGTTTTGATTATATTAAACCAAATTCAGGAGCAATTCCTAACAAATAGTATCTACCTCTTTATACTTCTCTAATAACATTTGTTTGAGTTTTTATTTCAAAATGGTCTAAAAAAAAAAAAAAAAAAAAAAATTACTTAGTATCGAAAAAAATTGTCATTAGTTGAAGTACTTAAGCGCATAAACTTTGTGAGTATGAAAATTTTGTTCAGTACTGGAGAAAGATAAGATTATTTTATATTTTTAATGAGTTTTTTAATAAAAACGTGTTAAAAAAAATAGCATAATTTTATTTTATACGTTTTAGCCTGTACATTTAATGTTGAATTGAAAAAGGACTTAGAAAAGATTCTTTGACTAATTAAATATTTTCTAATTTTTGAGACTTCTTGTTAATGTTTACATTAATCTTATAAAGCTTAAATTATATTTTTCTCTCAATTTATGTAATTGATGAAATATTGTATTGTCATCACAAATAAGACTGTGAGCAAAATTTCAAGACATTCCTCTAGGTAGAAGTGGTTCGAAATTCAACTTCAAGATTCTACCCAGTCAGACAGAGAAAGAAATTTAAAAGCGTGCAAAAATTGTTTTTAACGTCATGCTTAATTATAAATATAGATGATGATGATGATGAATGGGTTACATAATTCTTAATATTCTTGTGCAAGTGAATATTGCGTATAATTCGTCCATATCTAAAAGTACATCACTTTTCAGATTATCTTTAAATCTTCACAAATGCACCCTTTAAGAAATAGAAATAACAAATAACAATAAATAAATATTCATATACCTACGGGACGTTAAGCTTTGTGTCTTTCTTCTCCAATATATATAATTCATACTTATACACAGTGCAATTGAAAAAAAGAAAAACTAATTATAACACCCTTGAGCTCTAATCCTTTTTATTTCTAAGCCTAGTCTTGAAAAAGTTTTCACTTTTCTCTTCGATTATAAATTATAAAAAGGATATTAATGTTTATTTAATAAATAAATAAATAAACATCATATCAAATTGGAATAACCGAAAAATTATTTCTCTAGATGCCTAGAGCTTACAAATTAAATTAAAATTTCCATTGATCTATTTTAAAAGCGACAAAAGTCCAAAAACTTAATATTTACTCTAATAATTTATAAATCCGGAAGTTAGTTGTAATATGGCTGGTTGGTTAGGCCGATTTGTAAAATTAAATACAATTTAATTTCTGCCTGGATTGAATTTATGTTTCAGCGGACATTCATATTCAATTACAATTTCGGCTTGTACATAAGCCATCCTCATGTCTCAATCCTTATCTTCAGGGCGCCGACAGGCGACCATTGATCATGAGCTCTAATATACCAATCAAATGAATAAATTTTAAAGCATTTTAAAAAAGTACCTATCTTACTCTAGGGTAAAGTACCTTAAAATATAATTTTACTAAAAACGTTATATAACCTTTTTTGAGATCCTCAAGGTACTTAATATCAGAATATTAAATTTCATCAAAATCGGTTAAGTCATTTTCAATATATTTAGAAAAAATTAAAAAAGTACTGGAATAAAGTACTAATATTTGAGGCCCGATATATACAAAAAACTAATCAACGCTTCATTTGTTTAAAGTAATGGTAGGTTTTCAATTTAATCTTAATTGGTTGAATGGTGTGGAAAGGATCGTCGACGAAAAAAAGGGTAACATACGTACATCCATCAACTGCACGCACTAAACGAAAAAATAGCACTTTTTGGTCTCTGGACGAGACCCTATATAATTTTTGCAATACCGTCACATGCTAAAATTCAATCTAAATGAGTACCTACTACAATTTGTGATTTTCATTGAAACTATGATTTTCGTAGTCTTTATCTGAGGACCATTTGAAGTCGGGCTTGGCGCGAGACCGATCCAATGCTTTTACGTGCTTCGCATTGGATAAAGTAATAAAAATTAAGAAATAGCTTGCGACTTTTTGCGGGGTAGTCATACCCTTAACTGAACTAAATGCCAGAGGCTCCCATGATACGAGGTATAGCTATTAAATAAATGAATCAGTTCTTTTTGTAAAAAAACCTTGAAGCTTGAAAAAATGTGGTCGCAGTAATTTGGGCTCGATGAATATAATGACGCCAATCACAACGGCGCAAATGGGACTTGGCGCCTCCTGCTTATCTTCATTTTATTTGAGTGAACATTGTCACAAGAATCTTACATTCAGACAATGAGACTTGGAGAATTTCACCTCTGTTCTATATTGAGTTACAGTTTTCAGAGATACAACTTTTTATAAATTTATATATATTTATTTTTTCAAGTCTTATTATAATTGAAAAATACATTAATTTCTAATCTCAGTGGAACAACATTGGCCTCTCCTTGTGACCCCAGATGTTATATTTGAAGTGACCTCCTGTCGAAAACTTTTATCAAAAATTTTTAAAATAAAGTTTCAATTCAGGGAACAGTATTAAAACAATGAATTCATACAAAAATCATATTTTTTCTTTTTACTTTATTATAATCAAAGAATGACCACTGTCATTTATTTAATTTAATTTATAATTAAGTTTATTTGTCATGATTACTTGGTTTTATAATATATCAAGAATTGACATTGATATTCATTCGATTTTTTGTATTTGTTTTCGGTAGGTATATACCTATATAGGATTTCCCTACCACCCTTTGAAAGGGAAATAGTGAAAGAAAATCACGTACGGAAGTGAAAATTGTATCAGGTCATGGTTTATATACATATATTTTTTTGTCTATTTTTCTCCTTTCATTTAGGTATCTTGTGAGATTCTTGGGACAACCCTTTGACTCAGAGATTATTATTTTTGTATAAAAACGAAAATAGAGGAATTTCGGAAATTATACACAAAAACGATACCTAGAACATGGCTACTATTTCGCTATAAAAGATATAACAAAAAATAAAAAAGATAAAAAATTCAAAGAGGAAAATTGAAAACAATTTCAAGATTCAATAGGATAGCAAGAAATTTTTAAACAGTTTGAGTTAAAATGTTAATACTTATATAGAAGTACATTCATATCAACTTATGTGGAAATCGTTAAAATTGATTTAAAAATCATTCTTAATTGAAAAGATTTAGTCTGCAGAGAGCAGTAGAGTTAATGATTTATAAGAAGAAATCATTCTAGTTTGAACGGTAATTTGTAGTTGATAATCTGAAATTTGACACAAATATGTGCTCCTTTGTGTCAAGTGTCCCAAACTGTTCGCTGACTAAGAAATTTTCAAATAACCAACATTTGTTCAAACAGATAAATTTTCCATTTCTTTTATGCTTTTAATTTCTAGTCGTTAAACTTGTTTCAACTTGTAGCAGTCAATATTAATCAATTAAATTAAATTATATTTTAGTAAATTATTTTGTCTATAAATCGCTAGATTAAATCCAAATGAACTAAGTACTGAATTCATTTTAAAAAATTCATTTTTTTGTGACTATTTAGGGGCCATCCATAAATTACGTCACACATTAAGGGGTATCTCAGATTTGTGACATATTGTGACAAGGGGCCCGGGGATCTTAAAAATTGTGATGTCACATAAGACAAATTAAATTTTTTTTTAAATATAGCGTATAAAAGTGATAGTGTGAAGTCACAATACAGGAGGGCTTAATGAAAATATAACAGAATGGGACACAAGGGAGGGTCTAAAAGTCTTGAAATTCGTGTGACTTAATTTACAGAATGCCCCTTATATGTAGATAACTTTCTCGATTTTGATGCGAGTCGTACTTGCATACCTATAGTTTCAATCCTTATATCTTCCATATCGAAGTCTTATTTGTCATTGCTAAAGAGAAAATGGACAAATGAACATATTTATAGAACTTTTTCATAATTTTATGTTCAATGGTTTGGAAATCCTCATAGGTACAAAAATCGTTTAAAAAAGGTTCTTTGATGCCTTTCTTCATCGTAATTTTAAAGTGAATTAAGTTTTAAAAAAATCGATTTTAAAGTGATATCTACCTCAATAAAAAATATTTTTGATATCACAAAAAATTCGATCACACACAAAAACTAATAAAATGTGAACACGTAATATAATTGTAATTTTTGATTTCGGTTTAAATTAATAGATACACTGTAGATATACTTGTAAATTTCAAGTTTTTACCTAATCCTATTTTTTAAAGGAGACAATAAAGAGTTGGTGGAAAAATAAATTTTTAATTTATTTATAACGAGACTATAGTTTTGAGGGCTTTGCCCTCTTCATCAGAACTATTACAATTGATTCACAGGAATTGATGTTTCACACTTTCACACATCAATGCCTGTGAATCAATTATAATAGAGTGATGAATAGAGCAAAGCCCTTGAAACTATAGTCTCGTTTTAAATAAATTAAAAAATTTATTTTAATGAATTGGCTAAGGGGCCAATTATGGGAAAATAAAAAGTTGAAATAAAAGCCAACTTCTATTTGATACTTTATTTTGAGCAGACGTACTCGATTTTTTACAACGTTTCGACTGCTACACGGCTGCTCTTCATCAGTGCACGTCAACTGGAAATGCATGTTTTAAATTTTTGTTTTAACATTTATCACTCGATATGTTGTAAAATATCGATTACGTCTGCCCAAAATAAAGTATCAAATAGAAGTTGGCTTTTATTTCAACTTTTTATTTTCCCATAACTGGCCCCTTAGCCAATTCATTAAAATAAAATAGGGCCACCAAACACGGTTCTTTTTAAATATAAAAAACTCATTTTTCCAAAAGAAGACACACTCTTTTATTGTGTTCTTTAATTTATAAAAATTCTGCTATTCTCGGCAAAAAGAAACTTTCAATTTAATCCTATTTAGTTTACAAGCTAGAATGAGCTGAAAAATCAACAGACATAGTTACATTGTATCGACATTATTAGGATCCCATTTTACTCTTGAACTGAACATTAAAAACGAAAGACCGTATAAAGTTTTCTCTACATCCTAAATGTTTGTATTTCCAAATTTGTATTCTATTTTGAACATTTTTCCTTCCCCGTGAAAAATACTCCGGAAATTTGAAAAAAATAGCATTTTTATTTTATAGAGATCTCTTGAAAGCTTGTATCTAATGAGCAGAAATTTACAACACAGGTTTGTATTTATAAGCTGCACTTTGTCTTTAGTTTCAGTTTAATAGTTCAAGCTATTTGCTGACAAAAAATTGTCAAGTTATCACAATTTGCAGAGAGTTTTGGAAAAGTCTTCATTTTTTTCCTCGAATCATAAATTCAATTACCTGAGATTTATCATTTTTTTTTATTATAGATGTTAACAGATAAACTGACAAATATCTTTTTGGAGACCATAAAAACGAAAATTTTAATGAAAATTTGCCTTTTAACTAAAATGAGAGTTCCTTTTTATTCTTTTTTTTTTTTTTTTTTTTTTTAATTGTTTTTCCTAATGTGTTTAATGCGCGATGAAATCCATTATTTTATTTTTTTAAATGTGATCAAATAAATTGCTAATTTATTTCAGAAAAGGGCACTTAAAATTGTTATATTTTCAAACCTAAAATTCCGAAACTAAGAATTATAGAACGACAAAAATATAGTTTATTAATATAAAAAATAAATAGTAAAATAGTTCATTCCACCTAATTACACGAGAATATAAGTATGTGATGAGAAGTATTGGATTTCACTCATCAGTCTAAATTAATTATTCTAGTAGTATGAGGAATTATAATTATACTTCATTTTCATGCATGATTTGTTCTGTCTATCTTTCTGGATTCCTACGCCCACTCTTTATGAAAAACGAAAGATTGTTGAAAGTTTGTCCGCTTGTCAAAATTTAACATTTTCCGAAAGAAGAATTTATTAGATTTAGGGTTTTCTTCATCTACAAATCGAATTAAGATTGTATTAATAATCTACTCCTTTGTCCTAAGGGTTAACTTTATTAGCTCAAACCGTTCGCAAACAAACAAAGATTTCCAACACTTAAACTTGTCTCAACTTTTGTAGAGAGATGTCGAAGTTATTCAATTGCCTAAAATGGGATTATATTTTCATAAAGTGTTTCAACTATAGGTATATCTATTGCTCTCTATTAAAGTAAGAAAAATTACTCTGAGTACAGCCGGAGTATTAAATTTAATAGATTTTTTTTGCATACTTGAGTTAAGAAATAAATTTCTAGTGTGATTTTTACAGACTGTGTAACTGTCTCTTTTGGAATTCTGATATCGACGATAACTCAAACATCAAAAGTCGTAGAAAGTACTAAAATCTTTGTGTTTCCAAAACGAGCGACTAGATTTTGAATTTCTTGGTCTTTCTAATGAAAAATTAAGAAAAAAAAATCGAATTCTTCTATGAGGAGTTTGAAGAGTAACTCTTAACGCTTGTAACTATTGAGCTGAAATTTGGCACACAAGTTTGTATTAATAAGCTGCACCGAAAAGAAAATATCTCACCTTTACTATCACGAACAATTCACTGGCAAAAATTGACGAATTAGAAGAGTTTTAAATTCAATTCCCTCAGATTAATAATTTTTTGGGTTATTGATAACAGACAGACATACAAACGATTGGCGTTTTGAAGACCGCAAATCCTCTTTGGTCAAAACTTGCACATTAACCAAGAGATTTTCTTGAAAAGATTTAGTTTCCCGAGAGTAACAGAGTTAGTTCTTGATTCATATGAGAAATCAATGAGTTTGATGTAAATCTATATATATATATAATTACGGTTTTGTCTGTACATAGATCTAAATCACGCCAAATTTTGGATGCACACGTTTCAAGCAAAGTTATGAACAAAAACACCCTCAACAAAATTCCTATCTGTCTGTATGTATGTATGTTTGCGTGGTTTCCGCGAAAAGGTGCTCACGATTTACGTACCAGCTTACTAATATATATCAACAAAAAGAATTTACCTACATACAATCGGGTATTCCAACCCATAAGACTAATGTAACAGATAGATATATCTATTTATTTTATTCCATTTTAATTAGAAATTCTATAGTATTTCTAATTAAAATGTTGCAATTATATTTATATTTATGTTTATTCGTATCAAGCAGAAGACAATCTAATTGATTTCCCCTTATAAGAGATTTTGAATTACTATTCAAAAATTTTGCAAAATTTCGATCAAATCGAAACATTATTACATGAAAAAAATATGTAGAGACGAAACTTATGCTGTCCAGTTTTCAATAAAAAAAAGAAGAAGCGGGGAGGTTAAGGGGAGGGCAAAGTGATAAAGGCGTTTATGGCAATCGTTAATAAAATAGAATTTGTTTAGTTTAATCTCTCATCTCTTGAGAATGTCAACAAATCGTCAAAAAAGTAAAAAAAATGAGGAAGAAAATTTTTATGATAAAAAGGTCCATCAGTAGAATCCTTCACTCACTCACGTATCTCCCCTCTCCCTTCTTCGCCCCTCTATTCAAATCCTCAGAGATTTTTTTTGTCAGAGACTCGCATTTTTTGTTTCTCTTTCTTTTTGATATTCTTCTTTAACATTCAAGCGCCCGTTGACAAGTGATTTCATTTTTCACTCTTCTCAAGAGTTTGAATACTTTTTTTGAATTGCAAATTTCTATTATTTTTAATTAAACTATCTCCATTTTCTTAAACCTAAATATATCTTATTATATTAAACGAGCAAAAATTATATATATATATCCGGTCGGGTTCTCGAAAACGGCTCTAACGATTTGGATGAAATTCACGGTTTAGGAGGGTTTTGTGTTGGACATTCGATCTGTCACGGTCTCCTCTTCGGCTAAGTTGTTTTTGATGGGTTTTTTGTTAATTGAAATAATTATTCACAGGTGGTTGTCTCGATAAAAATGTTTATTTACATTTTTATTCAATTTCCTTTTAATAAATAATTGGTTTTTTAATTTTATATCCCACAATAGGATCATTATAATTATTATTATATATTAAAAGTTGGGCAATTTAATTGATTGGAGAAGAGCCGAATTGGCTCGGAGATGGGATTGGAATAATTATCGGAAAAGTGTTTTTTTTTTATTTAATTAGTTTTTTCCTCTTATTAAAAACAAGAACTAATAAGATGATCAAGGACAGTCGATGGTGGAGAAGTAATCTCCGAAGTCGAAGCTCAAATACAATGTATACATTAATTCATGTAAAATAATTGGTTCAATTTAATTGATTAAAAATCGAGTTTTAAATCCCACAAATATTAATTTGACAATTTAATTGATGAACTCAAAAATTGTTATTTAATTAAAAAAAATAATTATACCGTATTTATTTATATACCTATATATACGTAATCTGTAGGCCACTGAAGGCTAGAAATGCAAAAACTGGGTGCGGGGATGGGGAGTAGATGTGGGGGTGCGGGAGGTGATTTTCAATGGTGGTGGGGGGTTTTGGGGGCGGGGGTGTATGTGGGAGATGGGTGGGAGGCGCAGGAAGTGGGGTGAAGTGGTGGGGGTCCGGGGATTAATATATACCTATTATCTGAATCAAAAAGTTACTCGGTGGCCAGGTACTCTATATTATTAAATGAAAGTGTAGTGATACATAAAAAAATAAAAATGAAAAAAGACATAAATTAATGAGACACTTTCAGTAAGCTGTAAAACTTCAAACTTGTTACCAGATAAGCTCATACCTGGAAAAATCGAAAATTACGAAAAGTGGGAGATTTTTTTACATTCGACATTGATTCTTGTCTAATATTGGAAGATTGTACATTCTGCGATGCATTTTATTATCAAATGAAATGATTACCTCCCTGATAACACGCTTCATCTCGAACACTAAAAAACTATTGACTAGTGAGTCTATAATATCGATCTAGACCAGGAGTAGCCAACCTTTTTGAAAGAAAGTGCGCAATGAAGAATTTTCATATGCTTAGCGGGCGCAAGGATACATAATGACATGATATAATTTTTTCAGATTCCACTTGCAGGTATAAATCCCTAGAATCTTTTTTTATATATTAGAAAATTTATAAAAAAAATATTTTTCTAACAATTATTTAGTTAATAAAGATTGAATTCTCACAAGTTCACAATTTTTTTCGAACAAAATAATATTTTATTTGTACATACTGGATTCCAACTAGAAATATTATTAGAAACCAATAGGCAAAATGATAAAATCAATCAATATGATTCAAGTAAACTATATAATATAATTAATTGATTATAATATATGCAGTTATAAAAAATTATTAATTTTTTTTTTAATTGTGTTCATATTTTTAAAAAAGTTAAAAAATTAATTTTTAATTTAGTTTCCGTGGAATCGTGTTGTGGGCGCATAATAGACCAATTGTGGGCCCACTTGCGCCCGCGAGCGCGGGGTTGCCCTCCTCTGATCTAGACCAAGGCTTCTTAAACTTTATTGATTGGCGATCCCATTTTGACTGAGAAGCATTGTTGCCCTATTTTTTGCTACACCAAATTTCAGTTTCGCGACCCACAGTTAAAGAAGCCATGATACAGACAATACTTAATGTCTAATAGTGGACGAATAAACATCATTGCATTCCTGAAGATTCTACCATCAATGATAGTCATTTCTGAAAATCTGAAGTATCGAGTTAAAATATAAACATTCTGAATTGCACTATTGAAGGTTCGACATTCGAATTCTAACCATGGTGAAGACATGGCGATATCGAGTTAAAATCTTCAATATCTAGACATTGATTCATGTGCTATAATGTATGAATAAACATTCTACATTGCATTTTGAAGATTCGACCATCATTCGAATCTTGAGGCAATATAAAGGATAAGTTTATATAGAAAATGCTAAAGACTTATATATAATCATTAATCATCGAATAGAATCTATAATCAATTAACATATTTGTTTCTACCAATGTGTATTTCGAGAAAATATGTAGTAAATTAAGTAAATGGCGGATAGATATTTTTCAAAAATTAATATCCATAATACTATGTACCTATATGATGAACAGGCATAAAAATTGTGAACATCGACAATTTACAGATACTTTTTATTTATTTAGCAAGTTTTCATATTCTAATGTATAGTATAATCACCAGATCACCTTAATTTTAATCTATCTAATAAAATAACTGGTCTAGAGAAAGATAAAAGCCAGAAGTTGTCTACCATATAGAGGTTTGTTGGAGCAACTTAATCAAGTCAGAGTAGTTGTCTGTCTGTCTTCTCTTTTTTTCTGATTGAAATGTCAATAAGGAGGAGTGTTGTAAACCGAAGAGAAGAGAGTGGAGTTTTTGGGTGGTCCACCTGCAGGGGTGTAAAAAGCAAAGGCGGTAGCGGACATGCCAAAGGGGGCATAAAACAGACCAGACCAGGTATATCCAGGGCTATACATTGTTTGATGATGAACACACGGGTGATGAAAGGGAGGCACGGAAAAAATCCCGAGATAAAGATAATGGGTGACCGACCGCCCGGCCTCTGCGATTTTAAATATTTAGAAATCGCACCCCTTTTTCCTTACCCCTACACCTTCCTCACATATAATTCTCTTTAAGAGTGGAAGAGATGTATAGTCTAAGTCAAAAGTGATTCGAATTTATAAATTGATGAAATATACTTTTGAATGACTATAAAGATGAGTAAATCCTTGAATGACTTCTTAGCTGGTTTTATAGTTTGTCTCAAAAGGTAGCCGTTTTCGGCATTTGTGTTCGAAGGGGAGGCAGCCCCTCAGAAAAACAATCAAACTTATCTAATAAGATCTTTGTTAACATTCGTGAATTCACATTGTTAATTGACTTTAGTCTCTCAAAAAAATCAGTTTAACAAAAATTTGAAATCATTTTAAATTCGGAAATTTTTTACGATTAATTTTCAAAATATATCAATTAAAAAACAACTAAACATTAAATTCTCTAGAATCTAGAACATGGATTTATTTTAATTAAAAGGATTTGCCATTGAAAAATAAAGGGCAAATTTTAAAAATTAATCATTAAATAAATCGTTTAGATATATTAATAAAACTTGAGTAAGATACGAGGTAGGTTTCACAAAAAAAGAAATAAAACAAAATTGAGTTTTGAATTCGATATATTTCGGGGGTTAGCCCATCCCCCGAGTTTTGAATTATTTCTTTTTTTGTGAAACCTACCTCGTATCTTACTCAAGTTTTATTATTATATTAAAATGTTTCACCTAGAACCAACACCGAATTCCTTAAAAGTTATTAAATCGTTTAGATATATAACTAAAATGAACGTATTGGGTATAAAATTCAACACTCAATTGGAGATCCCAAAAAATGAGACAGTAAATTGATAGCTTTGGGGCCTCAACTCTTGCGATCTTTACTCGTTTGCCAATTTAATATTTGCGATAATCATGTTAAAGAAATACAAATTTTCTAATAATAAAATGAATAAATATTGTATGATGTTACGAGTAATGTTCAATTTATATATAAATCTATAATTAATAATAAATTTTTCATTATATTTTAATAATAATACACATTCAACTAATCTCATAGTTGGTACTTGACATCTTTAATTAAAAAAGATAAAAAAACACTAAAAACAATGCTGTAATAAATATCCTATTTCAACATTTAAAACCATGTGGGAATGAACAAAAATAAAAATAAAAAAAAACAAATTTGCCATTTAGATTGATTTCTAAGTCTGAAATTTTCTCTTCAATCTAATTATCAAGTACCTACTTTGAGATAAGACGTTTCGTGGCTAAAAAAGAAGCTTAGACTGATTAGTGATTACCTAGCTAAAGTATTTTAGTTTCCAAGGATAATCGAAAATTTCGATTTCAATCTTTCCAATTATATACATATAAAACAAGTTTTGGCTGAAACTACCTAAAAGGCACATTTAGAGAGAGATAAACTCATCAGAAAGCAAAGACTTTTCAAGGCCTAGTTCCGAGTCCTAAGACGAATAAAAGACCCACCATTTGAAAACTTCTCCAGAAGTAGTTATCTTTCTGATTAGTTTATTTAATTAAAAATGGACAATCTAGATGGCTTCATCATTTTTGAAAAACTATTCAATCCCTAAGCAACAAATCTGTAATATTGGGGCAAAAATCACGATAAAGGTGATATCGCTTCGAGATAAAATAGAATTAAATATTAAATGTAATAGGGAATCGACGCTATCGGCCATCTATAGGCAGGAAGTTATCGGGAAAAGAAATTCTATCCTCCCATAAGAATAATACATTTACTTCCAAATTTACTAGCACCTCTGATTTTCGCCATTAGACTGAAATTGTCTTAATCTTAATTTTTATTCAACTATCAGAATAATAGTTAGTATCAAAATTAAGTACAAAGTAACAAGTTTCCATACAATATTATCGAGTTAAATAAATTACCATTTTATCAAATGTCTATTACTTTCTCTATTTCTATAAGTAATAACGCTAGTCGGTGGGTATAGATGCTGAATGTTTGATTAGCGATTGAAGCGGTAATGTTCAGGTTGGAAGTGTAACGTATAAATGTCCCCCAATAAGTAGCCAGTGCGCGTGCGTAATCCCTAATTAGCGACTGGCTATTAACGAGCCAGTAACGACCTGCATATCTGAACTTCCCATACAGACAAAACAAACCATTTAGCCAACCAAGGAAAGCCAAAAGGTCTCCTTTCTCACGAGCGGGTTACAAATCACAAGCCAAATGGTTGACAGAAATATGAAAAAAAAGATTAAAAATTCCTTAATTTTCAAAATAAAGTAAAAAAAAATATATATCTTCATTATCTAAGAATTTGCATAGTTACAAATAAAAGAGTAGGCGCTCATTCAATTTAAATTATTCGGTATCCAAAAACCTTATTGACTTCTCCGTATGAATCAACAAGTAAGAACTTTAGGCCAGTGTTTCCCAACGTGGGGCCCACGCCCCACTGGGGAACAGTTCGAAAATGGGCTCGACCTAGTGGAATGTATTTGAGTTATTACAGTTTTAGAAGTATATAACACTTTTTCCAGAAAAAATCTTCAAATGGAAAAAATATGTTATTTTGCTGTGGGGAAAATGTGTCATAATATACCGAGTATTATATCTTTAAATGTGCATTTTTTTAGTCTACGTTTACTCCGGTTCATCTTAAATTAATTATAGCACATACATTATTTTTGGTTACGCTTTTTTTTTTATTATTAATTTTTAGCCCTCTTTCCTTTAAAATTAAAAAAAAAATATTTAAAACTGGAAATAATCTTAGGAATCACAAAAAAAACAGTCTGGAAGAAAGAAAGAGAGCAAAATAGGAAAGCTCAAATTAACTAATTAAATTTAGTTTTCGTTTAAATGTAAAAATCTACAAAATTAATTACCTTTAATTTAAAAAATAAAAGTTAACAAAATTTTACAGCAAGATAGAAAATACACTTAAATGAATGTAGAACCATACAAGATACTAATCAACAAAATTTTGTTTTTGTAACTCTATATATTTATAGATTAAAAAACAAAAAAATGTGATCTTTTATAAAAAAATTTACATAGGTGGCATAAGAATTTTAGAAAAGCTTAGGTGGGGCTTAAAAAGGGATTTAGGGGAAACACTGATTTAGGCAAACTAATATTTTCAATTAAATAAAGGATCCAAGCTCATACCCACGAAAAGTTGGAAATTGAAGATCGTATGAATTTGATTCTTGGTAGATCTAAGGGGTTTGTATTATTTCTAAAACAAAGAAGTGTTTAAATTATAAGCTCTTTTGCTTCAGAAATTATGACTGAAAAAATTCAAGAAATTAGAAAAATTCAATCGTTATATAGAACACGTTATAAAGAAGCAAAATAAATTTGTATGAATATGTTTCTTTCTTGTTTCAATTCAACTTTCTAGCTCAAATCATCCACAAACAAAAATTAGTGAGTACCCTACTACAGACCAATTTTTTTGTATATGTATCAGCACAGACACCCCGAAGTGTTCTAGTTGATAAAAAAAATCCTCGAAAATCTATTATAACATAGGTATTTTAAAAAATGTTATTTGATGTAAATTTTATTCTAATATCTGTATAACATATATTAAAACATATATTAAAAATAAATACCTACATCATATTTATAAAAAAATATATAATATATATCATATTTTCAAAAACTATCTTTGAGCCCCCCGAAAATATTTGTAGGTACGCCCCTACTTGTTATTTAGATACTTTAATAAAAAATTTGTCTAAATACTTTGGAAAATTTCTTGATTTATCGCTCTTTTTCTAATTTCCAAATGAATCCATTTCCTTCAAGGATTTAGTTGTGAGAAATTTCCCCTCGTCTTGTAGAAACAATATTATTATTATAGCCAATATGGATATAGAAAATTTTTCCTTCTTTTTTTTGTTTAATTAACGATTTCGATATGCTCGCTACTTTTGACAATATGCCAATATATATATATATATATATATATATATATATATATATATATATATATATATATATATATATATATATATATATATATATATATATATATATATAGAGTGTGTAGGTTGAAATTATGTACATAGCTGATGGATATTACAATACATATATACGTACATATTGGTGTGAAAAATTGGCTGTGTGTGTGAACGTGATTGAATCGTTAGCGCTTATGCGTCAAAGTCTCTCGATGGCTGGTCTGTTCTGCAAACACACGCATACACATACACAGAGGCGTTCAAGTATGAACAGATGAATTTTAACTGTAAGGCCCCAATTGGCAGGTCACGAGTTGGCTGCTGACGATTACACACACACACACACACACACATAAGAATTTTTTCTAACAAATATGAGTAAAGAAAAATTGTAAGTTACACTTTATTTTTTAGTTACTTTGATTTTATTCCTTTTAAAGAAATTTCACTTTTATTTTAATCCTTTGGGGTTTTTAATTTTCCGAGCGATTACAATATTTTGTTTATCGTATAAAAATGACTACATGAAGAAAAATCATTTTCAAGGGGATTATTTCGTGGAAATAAGCAAGTTATTGGAATTTTGAAAGAATTTGCATATTTTCGAAATTCTACTCGTAGCTGGGGGGCCGCATTAGGTCAATTCAAATTTAAATTTTTAAAGATAATCAAATATCTTATCGGATATTTTAATTGTGAATCTGAAGGCTGGATGCCCAATAGGACTTAGATCTAAGTGACAAAAACTCTATAGGCCTTTAGTCTTTCTGATAAAAAATGGTAATCATCTAATAAGATCTTGATAGCTTTTGTAAATTTTAATTTTAAACTTGCACTCTCTGATTATCAAAAATATGCTTGGATTAAGATATCCACAATAGCTTAGAAAATAAAGAACTTTGAAAGTTAGTTTTAGTGCAAAAATATTCGATTTTCAAAACAAAAAAGTGATTAGATTTTAGACTTTCTAGCTCTAACACTCAAAAATGTAGAAAATCAAAATCAGAATTGACATAGATTATCGAATTAAAGGGAAATAGATAATGAGATGAAATTTGGCACACAATTTTTTATTAATATTCAAGTTTTAAATTGCTAGCTCAAAGCGTTTGCATAGATAAAGTTGCAATATCGCTAAAATTTGCGTACTGAATCTTGAAACACTTTTTTGCTAAAATTTGAGTTATTAAAAGTTTTATTATATACCACTTGTTTTTTATTTATTTAATTCTTGGACTTTTTGTTGTTGTGTAAAAAGAATTTTTTTTTTTTTTTTGGCTTTTCGGCCTTTCTAGCCGCCAAGCCATTTTACGTGTCCTAATTATTTTATTTAAATTTGTCTCTACCTCGGGGGTCAGATTTTTAGCCGGATGCCTCGAGCCGGATTCGAACTCGGGTCCTCTTGGTTAGCTGGCTGACATGCTGCCGCCTAGCCTACCCGACCCCCCCGTGTAAAAGAATTAAATGAAAAAGAGGTTTAAGACAATAGCCAGGGTCTCTTAAAGCGACAATTGATTGAATTGTTTCGAATGGCTCCTATAAAAGAACCCATAAAACAGGAAAGAGCCAGAGGAGGATTAGAGGAAATGCACTCTTAATAGAAGAAACGTTTCAGACTTAGGTACCATTCACAAATATACATTGAATTTCTTGGATTATTAAGCGAGTTGCAAAGAGATTTTTGCAAATCCATATCTATCATCTACTTATATATATAAAAGCCATTGTCATGTCATGTGGCGCATCAAAGAACGATGTGGTGAGAAAAAGCAACTAATAGTTAGATTGTCAAATTTTTCAAATAAAATATCTCTATATTCTCTATTCTATAATATCTCTATATATCAACATTAACATATTCCTCTATATAAGCGAGAATATCAGATTGTACACGGCGTGTCTCATTTGAAATTTTAAAATATATATTATATTTTAAAATATATGTGTTATATACTGAAAATCTATTTTGAATCTAAAAATATAAATTTCCTGAAGTATAGCAATTAAATTAATTTTAAAATATAAATATATATTATATATATTTAATTTTCTAGCTATAAGTTTAATGAGATAGTTAATGAATATGAGAATATTCTTATTGGTTTAAATAAAATTTCACTGTCGATGGTAACAGAATTGTTTTTATTTTAGAGTTAAAAATAAAATAAAATGAGAGAGTCTTCTGTTTTTTAATAATTTTTAATAATTTTAATAATTAAAAATTATTTTTGTTAAAACAGAAGACTCTCTCATTTTATTTTATTTTT
>JALMQS010000116.1:0-19520 GCA_024734495.1 Forficula auricularia | reverse complement strand
TTATAAAAATTATTTTAATTTTTCTCTTTTTAGTGATGTTATTAATAGTGACTTAATAAGTATAATGCCTTGCATCCATCTCGTAAGAGAAAGCGTTAGGCGAATGAATGAAGTTACCTTCTGTATTTCCTGAAGATGGGTTGATAGCCCGAAATATATATATTGAAAAAGAAAAAGATTTATATATCTTTTAATTTTTTAATTTTAATGTGAAATAAGTGACCCAGTATCCTTAACTCATAGTAAATCCATATTAAATAAAATATCTATTTACTCTTATCTTCAGAAAATGCTATTAAAATTCAATTCATAAATATAGAAATTCTCTAGAAACGTTTGCGGGTTTTAAATGAATGTTTTAAGATTTTTTTTCCATTAAAAGATTTTATTTATTATAATTTCGATTACACTACTCTACAAAAATTAAACAAAAATTTCTCCTTGTAAACCAAACAATGGATTCCACTAGAGTTTTCTACGCTGATTATCATGCAATTTCCCGATTTTTTAAAACATGTCAGAGTTTTGAGATATTATCGGTCAAAATGACAATAAAGGCCATTTTGACCTATTTTCTTCATTCGCCTAACGCTTTCTCTTACGAGATGGATGCAAGGCATTATACTTATTAAGTCACTATTAACGAAAAAAAATTACAAGCGCTCGAAATGGATGCGATGAGGAAGGAGTTGCGAGTTCATTCGCCTAACGCTTTCTCTTACGAGATGGATGCAAGGCATTATACTTATTAAGTCACTATTAACGAAAAAAAATTACAAGCGCTCGAAATGGATGCGATGAGAAGGAGTTGCAGAGTGTCGAGATTGGAGCATATCCCAAATACGACTATAAGGGACAGAATGAAAGTGGAAAACGACATAATAGATAGAATAGAAAGGAAGAGATTAATATGGTACGGACACCTCAAAAGAATGCCGGAAGATAGGTGGCCTCATAAAATATGGACCTGGATGCCCACGGAAAGACGGAGGAGAAGAGGAAGACCGAGACGAACGTGGAAGCAGGGAGTAGATGAGGCAATGACCAGTAGGCAACTACAAGAGCAAGACATCCTGGATAGAGAGAATTGGCGTGTTGGATGCGGAAAACGGCGCATGCTGTAGAACAAACCGCTTTATTATATAAGTCACTATTAATAACATCACTAAAAAGAGAAAAATTAAAATAATTTTTATAAAAAATTTTTAAGAAAAAAATAAAAACCGACTTCAAAAAATTAAATGCAACAAATAAAATACACTAAAAGGTATAAAATAATTATTATCTTATTTAGTTACAACTAAACGACGAAATATTAACACGAAATTACTTTTTAAAGTCGGTGCCAAACAAACTATACCTATAAGCGAGCGTACCCGCCAAACGTACTAAGTAAGATCCGTCGAGTGCGATTCATAAAAGGTATATGTTTGGCACCGACTTCAAAAAGTAATTTCGTGTTAATATTTCGTCGTTTAGTTGTAACTAAATAAGATAATAATTATTTTATACCTTTTAGTGTATTTTATTTGTTGCATTTAATTTTTTGAAGTCGGTTTTTATTTTTTTCTTAAAAATTTTTATTTTTCTCTTTTTAGTGATGTTATTAATAGTGATTATATCATCAGAACTTGACCAAATTAATATGACACCATCCCTAAGACACCCCCTTTCGGATAAAAAAAGAACCATCGAAATCGGTTCATAATCAAAGGGGTTAGGTCTAAACAAACCTAATAAAAAAGGTCTAATACCTATGAAAAAAAATCGAAAAAAATGGGACCAATCGGAAGCTAGACTGGACCCAATGCAAAAAAAATTTTCAAAATCGGTTGACAATTGGGGGAGATATGAGGTAACATAGGCACAAAAAAAAAAAAAAAAAAAAATTCAGTCGAATAGAGAACCCTCTCCTTTTTTGAAGTCGGTTAAAATATATCAATGAACTTGACCAAATTAACAGACAATTATCCCTAAGACACCCCCTTTCGGATAAAAGAACCATCGAAATCTGTGGTTCATAAACAAAGAGGAAGAATTTAAACAAACTCAATAAAAGTGTCTAATACCTATGAAAAAAAATCGAAAAAAAAATGGGACTAATCGGAAGCTAGACTGGACCCAATGCAAAAAATTTTCAAAATCGGTTGGACAATTGGGGGAGATATGAGGTAATATAGGCACAAAAAAAAAAAAAAAAAAATTCAATCGAATAGAGAACCCTCTTGTTTTTTGGAGCCGGTTAAAAAAAAAATAAAAAACCGACAAAAAAATTAAATGCAACAAATAAAATAATAAGAACTCAAAAATCAAATAAAATCAACTAAAACGTATAAAATAATTATCTTATTTAGTTATAACTAAACGACGAAATATTAACGTGAAATTACTTTTTGAAGTCGGTGCCAAATAAACTATATAAGAGAGCGTACCCGCCAAACGTACTAAGTATATCGAGTTCGATTCATAAAATGTATATTTTTGGCACCTACTTCAAAAAGTGATTTCATGATAATATTTCGTCGTTTAGTTGTAACTAAATTACATTATTATTTTATACCTTTTAGTGGATTTTATTTGATTTTTGAGTTTCATTATTTTATTTGTTTCGTTTAATTTTTTTGAAGTCGGGATTATTTTTTTTTTATAAAAATTATTTGTATAATTTATTCAAATTAGTTTTAGAAATTTTTAGAATACTGAATAAATCATAATATACACTACGGTGCAAAACAAAATCGATCCACCAATAAAAACTTTATTAAATAGCAAATTATTTTAAAATTTTTTAAAAATATTCATATAATTTGTTCCATTAACTCTTAAACTAACATATTCAATAAATTTTGTTGATTATTTTTGAATTTTATACAAAACATAAGTAAAATTAAATTAAAAGATACAATTACAAATTATCCTACTTTCTCAATATCACTTTACATTTAAATAAAGTTTTAATAAAAGATCAAATTCCATTTGAAATATCAATAAAATGAATAATTTTGAATTAAGCATCATTGATAGAAAGATCAAATATACAAAATGGATATTTCTGAAGTTCAAACATTTCAAATTGTGTGCCTAATTAATCAAGGGCTAAGTCAACAACAACTGGCAATTACACTTGCAATAAGCAATAATATTAATAATGTATGATTACTTTGCAAAAAAATTAAAAATATTTTAGTATTTAATAAAGCTTTTATTGGTGAATCGATTTTTTTGACTTTTCTATTTTAAATTGTTAAGGGCGTTTTGAATTTAATTTTTTGAATAGTTTATGACAATATATTTTTAAAAAATGTTTAAACTCTTTTGGTTGGTCATAAAGGTACGTTCAGAAATGAACCCAGCCTCTCAGGAGAACAATAACAATATAAGTAGTAGTGGGGGTTGTTTGGTATAGAGGGAACCAATTTTGGTTTCCCTTGCTCACAATTCATTTGGGCCTTCATCTGCAAACACGTGGTCAAAAGAATCAAAACTCCAGACACCAATCGTAAGTACCATGCATTCTAATTATCTAATTATTAAAACATAACTTTATTAATACTACTAATACCACTTCAATCTTGAAAATATTTTCATAAGGAATTCATGGATAATTTTCTATTTCTAAATTTGGTTCAATTTTTACTTTTTTTATCATTAATTTGACAAGAAATGAATTTAGCTATAAAGTTGAAATTTTAGTACAAATGCTTTTTTTACAAATACAAAGTAGTTTATTAAGGCACTTTAGGTTAACATTCTTACAGGTTTTTAATAATTTTCTACCATGATTTAGTTTTGATTTACACATTCAGTAAGTTTATTTTTTACTTTACCATACAGGGTGTTATAGTCAAGTATTGTAATAATGCATGAAAAAGTAAGTTTTTTGCTTCGTTTTTTCAAAATATCTAAAAAACGGTTAAAATATCTTCACAATGAGAAACAAAGAGGTTGTCCTCTGCTTGATGCAAATAAATATACACACATATACGGGGTGAGTTTTTTTTATCTTGAGACACCCTTATAATTCAAAAACAATGCATTATATGAAAAAAAGTTTCAAATAAAAGTTTGTTTATATAAGGCGGGAACCTAAACTACTCTATTGTTTGTCGACGTAGAACAAGCTTTCAAGGGTATTTTAAGGTCAAGTTTTTCAAATTAAACCTATATGTTTATGTACATATTCTTAATCTAGAAAAAAAACTGAACAACTTTCATTTGAACTATTTTTTATACAAATAAAATAAAATAAAATATTAAATCAATTAAATCACAAAAAAATCCTAATAATTATTTTTAACAATCATTCAACTTAATTATCAAATAATAAGGATCAAATATTTGATTATTAAATAAATAATTTAATAATAATTAATAATTTAATAATTTTGCGTCACTGTTCTGAGACATTCCAGAGTGTATGAGTGTATTGCAATCCTTCCGGATAAATAATTTAAAAAATAATTTTGCTACCAGGTGCTTCATTTTATTGTATTGTAAATATATTTAAAAACAAACAAACAAACAAACAAAAGGAAATATAAAGGCTACGAGGAAACTTAAGGTAGTTGTTTCGAGACAATCTTAGCAAAAAGTTAAGGCTAGAGTATATAGAACAGACAATAAGGATTCATAGTTCATAAGCCCAAAACTTTTTGCTGTTTATGTACCAATCAACGAGCAAATTCTGCGCCTACGGCACGCTCACCCTCCGGCAGGCATCCTGGCGGGCAGCGTCTCGAGATGTGATTATTAGCTGTCCGTAATTATACGTTTTGAAAAAAATATTTTTTGAATAATGAATTTTATCTATCATTTCGAGTTCCCTGATCGGTTGGAAACCTATTTCATTATTATATTAAGGTAAGATAGCAGTACCAGGTGTGCTCCGAGCTAATTGCGGCCCTGGCGGCATGTCTGAGATGCTATTGAGTCGTCTATAATAACTTGAAATGAAAAGTAATTTGTTGAATGATGAGAATCGATAAAAAAGGCGAAAGATAAAAAAACTTTATTAGAGTTATTTAAAACAAATAAACAAACACAGATAACATAAATATACGACCATACACTCAACATCTATAAATATAATTGATAAGGGAATAAAGTTAAAAACATATTAAAGAAGCGGGGTCAACAGAATATTTCCTCATAAACAACATTTTTTGTATAAACATTTTCGTTGTTCGATAAATGGCCCCGTGCCTCAAATCTGAATATAAATTTTCAAATTTTCCCTATACCCCGTCCTCTGTAAGTGCAACGTATAACTGGCCATGTGAAAAAAATCGGCTCTTTCAAGTAAATTTCCACATTGTTGAAAGACTGTCCTTGTGCTTTATTTATTGTTATGACAAAGGCCGGGATGATGGGGAACTTCCGCTTTGAGTGTGAAACGGGAGATCCGTGTCAGTTGGTGCAATATTAATTCTAGGTAAAAATACCACATCGCCTTTGCGAGTACCGGTTAGTATTTCTGCTTTAATAAAATTAGTATATAGCCCTCTTAACTATCAGCCGTGTTACTGCAGAGACCCTTTTAGCGTTTAAATTTCTAATTAGCATGATCAAGCCACCACTTTTCAAATGAAGAATGTGTGGTGGCATCCCTGAGGGAGTTTGTGCGCTTAAAACCTAATGGGGGTAAGTACATGATTTTCTATAGAGCTATCGGTGATAATGGAATCAGCACTCTTATAAATTTTGCACATTTGTTGGTAGCAGGTCGATTATTTTTGTTATTTAGTGCCAAGGCATCTTACCTTTACATGTTACAATTATCTTCATTGACAGTCTTCAAGGTCATGCTCATTAATAGAGGAACCATAAATTGCACTTATAATATTTTTATCCTCACGAATGTTAAAGGAATATTTACATTATCATCGGCCAAGTTATCGTCATCGCTACTCAATTTGTTATCTCCAATTTCTAAAAGCTATTTCATTAAATTCATCTTGTCCTTTTGATCCTATATTATTGACAGTTTCATCACCTTGAAATGTCTCCATTGGGGGGAGCTCTTTGATGGAGGCAGCTATGATATCTGCTTTGCCTCCCCCGGAACTACAGGAAGGGTTTGTCGAAAATCACTGAAGGATCAATACCTTCCTCCGAATGGTGTCTTGTTTCCCATCACCTCCTGAAGCAGTATGTTAATGCAAACGTAATAAAAAGGAGACATCAGTACTGCCGCTCATCAATTATTATTAGCTTGCTTTCCCCAAAGCATTTGACTCCACTGAATGGGGTTTCATGTTTGAGATGTTTAGTTAATAGGGATAGGTAACTCAAACTAATATGGACAGTTCTCCCCTCCTTTCATTAAATCCGCTGCTATTCCGGTTGTCGCGAAAGGCAAAACAACTTTCTTTTCCCTGAAAATAGCTCATGAGTGTTATATAGATATGTTTTCCGTACTCTCCTGGGCCCATCCAGAAAATAACTTGGCGTAGTGCTGAGTCTGTAGTTTCTACTGCTTCGATTATTTCCTGAAATACCTTTGGGAAAAACATGGATAAATAAATATTTTTGTTCTAAAAATTTAATTTACCTGAAACATTAAAAAATAAATAACTTTTTCGAACGACACTAAATTTTCTATCCTTTCTTTGCCTTGATTTCCTCTGGTCAGCGTGTGAAAACTCAACTTCATCCGGAAGGCGGCCAGGATCAGGCAAAGAAAAGTCCTGACATTTTAACCTACGACAAAGCAGTGTCTTTTGTAGATCTTGAGAGCCAAGTAAATCCGACATGCGATCCGTGTGCAACCGTCTGAAATCTTCGGTCATATCATCCTTGAATTTTTCCCACAAAGAAAGCGCATCTTTTGACGAATTAAATACACAAATAAATGCAAAAGTTGCCGCATGGCTGCGGACTATCAACCGCGACAGCTTCGCTAAACATTTTTCCCACTCATAATCATAATATTAATATACCTATATATGTAAGATTGAAATCCCGCCACCACACCGACCAATAGGAAGACAACGTTTTGACAGCAAGATAAATATTAAAATATAATTATAATTATAATTGTTTATATTGTTAATTTATTTATTATATCTAAATTACCACAAAGAAATAAAGGACATAAAATTTCGATTTATTATTTAGTTTATTCTTATATATAAATCTCTTTTAATTTAAATTAGAGACACTACTTACTTGATATTGTGATTCAGGAGATTATTACTTACCTAAATAATGTGATATTACCGCATTATTTAACCATTCTTTTATTCAACTAATAAGAATTATTCTCATTATTCCATTAAATCATATCTCATTAAAACTTATATTAAATTAAAATATATATATATAATATATATTTATATTTTTAAAAATTAATTTGAATTGCTAAAATTTCAAGAATTTATATTTTTCTTAAATTCAAAAAAAAATTAATTTTCCCGGTATAATATATATTTTAAATAATATATATTTTAAAATTTCAAATGAGACACGCCGTAAATTCCAATATTCTAAGCTATATAGAGGAATATATTAATATTAATATATAGATATATTATAGATAGAAGAGAGATATTTTAATGGAAAAATTTGACAATCTAACTATTAGTTGCTTTTTATCACCACATCGTTCTTTGATGCGCTACATGACATGACAATGACTTCCATATATATAGATTCTAGCCAGTCCTCGTGCTCGTTTTTGACAAATTTTAAATTACTGTAAGAGATTAATATTTTATATTAAAACATTTTAAATTTCTATAAAAATCGTTAGGTTATTTTTTAACAAAGGTAATCAACGCCTACGTTACACCTTATGAAAATTATAATTTTGAAAAAATCTAGCGCATGCGCGCTTTATACATCTTTCGCTGGTTAAATAAATGCGCTGTTGCCAAACTGTTTTTGTGTGATTTTTTTTTTTATATACATTTTTCATTATTTATTCATTATTATCTCAGAAACTGTGTTGTAACTATGAATCAAAATTGTCTTAAAATATGTAATGGTTATTGTATAATGTTGGTTTAGTTTTTTTATAAAAATGAGAAATCATAAATTCCTAATGGTCTAAAAAATAAAATTGGGGCAGGGGTTATTTCATAATAGATTATAAATTATTTTATTAAATATAAGAGATGGGTATGCTAAATTCCTGCGGATGACCACATCAGCTTATTTATGACATAAAATGAACCATAATAATTAATAATCTCTTGTATGGGGACCTTCTTCTATGTTCCAGATCTCATAATGTTTTTTCGAACAAATAGATTCAACCGTGTGGACCTGGATAGGCTGTTCAACATTCTCAGGGAGGGGTTGGAAGAAAACGCTGGATTGGATGAGAAGAGGACAATTGTAAATTCTATCCTCCCTGTGCACAAATATAAATTACTGCAGATGTTCCTCTCGAGAGAACAAGACCTTAGCGAAGACATTATCGTGAAATGTCTTCCTATTTTCCTAGACGAAAGGACAAAATTCCTAGGCTTTGAACGATATATAGTTCATCAGACAAATGTAAAATCCATTTTGGAATTAATACCGAAATACTGTCCGAATATCGAAACGGTCGATTTGAGAAGAATATGGATCTCACCTGAGAACAAAGAGAATTTCATAACATTTCTTAAACAAACCTCACAGTTGAAATCTCTCCAAGTGGGCTGTAGTTTCAATGATTGTGCAATCTCTGAACTTTTAATCGAAGAAGATTTCAACCTGCATGATGAGGATGTTAAAAGTGGACTCCTAAAAATAGAATATTTCAATGGATGGCGTTTAAGTGGATCAAAGTGTGCCGTACTGTTGAAACTACTACCCAAATTGAAAAGTTTAGGCATAAATCAAGAATTAAGTATGGTGTTACCTTTGATTAGTGATGATGATGAAATTCCCAAAAAATTATCTAACATAACAGAATTTTGTGATGTTGAAACAAACTTAACCACTTTAAAATGGTTTTTGAAATTTTGTCCAAATGCAAAAAAGATATCGCTATGGAGTGTAGAAAAAGAAGTCATTGAAAATCTGTGTAAATTTCCATTACTCACGGAAATAGAATTAGATGGTGGAGATCCCGAATTTGTTAGTGAAGTCATTAGTTTGTTAAGTAAAATCGGGATACAAATTAAAATTTTGAGTTTATATTGCTTTGAAGAGAGTGAGCCTGATCCACAAATTTTGCATGATTTATGCCCCGAATTAATTAAGTTAAAAATAAATTCTAATATCTTCTATTTCTAATAAAGTGGATGAAATATTAATTGCATCAATTTATGTTCAACTATGTTATTAGGATGAATTCAAAATTTCTCCTATATATTTCTCCAGAGGATTTAGGGGGTCTCCTTATTAAATAATTTATTTCTATTGTTTCTTTAATATTAAGTTCACTTCACCTCAATCATTCATTTGTAATCCATTTATGATAAATAAAATCTATATTATAAACTAAAATAACTTTATTTACTCTACTAAGTAGTTTTGTTCCTTTCTTTTAAGGGTTTCTTTTAATCTGATTTCTTTTGAATATTTAACGAAGCATTTTTCATTTTTATACATGCAGGGTGCCACAAAACTCAACGACCAACTGTATACACGAGATAGGACTGTTTATGACAGTTCCCATGTTATTTTAAATTTTATATATTTGGGAATAGTAGGTTGTCGTCATCGTTTGATTAATCATTACAAGGCGGGATGAAGCTTTCGAGTCCCGAAACCCATACACACACTTTAAAGAATAAAAAAATATGGGATGATTTGGCATCAGAATTTAATGCTGACTCCAATCGTTTCCGATCTAATTTTATTCTACGAAATAAATATAAAAATTTAACTATTTTATTAGAAATATCTGCTTACTTCGATTTTAGTTTGAAATTTTTTTTAATTTAATTTATTAGATATTTACTTTTAAAAAATATACCTATATAATGAATTCTTTTGTTTTATTCTAATAATTCTAAAATTGTTTTATTCTAATAATAAAATTGTTAACATAAATTAAAATTCTATATACCTGTATTTAGGTATAATTGACTATATTTAATATTATATAAAAATAATAATAATATTATAAAAATAAATAATATATCGATTTTTTTATTCTTTTGATTTGAAACTCTTACCTATAAAATGTTTTTCTAATGTAAATAAATACAGGGTTAACCCATCAATTTCGGAGAGTTAAATATAGGGGGGTTAAGTTTGAGATCACCCTATGTTTTTTTTATGATAGGATGTTCCCTAGCATAGATTCATCCTATTTTTATGAAACTGGCCCTTAAAAAATTAAATAAATAACTTTCAATTCTTATCAAATTTAATACTAAAATATCAAACTAATTATAATTAATTCTCGAAGTGTCAACTAGGTGACACTCTGAAATGATAAAGCACAAAATGATTTATAAATAATAATAAACTTTATTTTGTTTTTTTAAAAAATGGCAAAGTGGTTATGAAACAAATAATATTATAATCAAATGAATTGTTTAAAGCAATACAAGTTTTTTATCTTTGTTTTACAAAGATCTTAACTAACGCTGCGATTTGAGCGTTATCGATTTTAATTGAAATAATCTACTCTTATTAAACGAACAAAAATCGTTTGTTTGTTTATATATATATATATATATATATTTGTATCTTAGTTCTATTTTGAAAACGCCTCTACCGATTTTGATGAAACCAACTCTATTAACAAGTTTTGAGGATGAGAAAACGATCTGGCTAGGTCTGGACCTCGACAAATTTCATCTTGATTGATCTTTTCTTAATTAAAGTAATTATTGATAGATGAAAATCTCAATGAAATAGTTTGTTTACATTTTTTTCAATTATCTTTTATTTATTAATTGTTTTTTTTTTAATTTTAAAACCCACTAATAGGTTATTGCAAATATTAATATATACATTAAAATTAAACAATTTAATTGATCATATAATGATAAATAAATAAATAAATAAATAAAAATAAAAATAAAATAAAAATAAAAATAAATAAATTGATTGATAGAGGAAAGGAGGAGGAGAGGTAGGATACCAATCGATTTGATTGGGGAATAATGGAATTGAAATAATTATCGGAAAAGAGGTTTTTTTATCTAATTAGATTTTTCCTCTTATTAAAAACAAGGACTAATGATGAATAAGGACACTCGATGGTGGAGAAGCAATCTCCGAAATCGAAGCTAAAATACAATGTATACATTAATTAATGTAAAATAATTGGTTTAATAAAATTTATAAAAAAAAAAATTTAATTGATTGATGAATTCGGGAGAGAAGGGGAGCAAACCAATCGACTTGATTGGGGAATAATGGAATTGAAATAATTATCGGAAAAGAGGTTTTTTTATCTAATTAGATTTTTCCTCTTATTAAAAACAAGGACTAATGATGAATAAGGACACTCGATGGTGGAGAAGCAATCTCCGAAATCGAAGCTAAAATACAAGCTATACATTAATTAATGTAAAATAATTGGTTTAATAAAATTTATAAAAAAAAAAATTTAATTGATTGATGAATTCGGGAGAGAAGGGGAGCAAACCAATCGACTTGATTGGGGAATAATGGAATTGAAATAATTATCGGAAAAGAGGTTTTTATCTAATTATATTTTTCCTCTTATTAAAAACAAGGACTAATGATGAATAAGGACACTCGATGGTGGAGAAGCAATCTCCGAAATCGAAGCTAAAATACAAGCTATACATTAATTAATGTAAAATAATTGGTTTAATAAAATTTATAAAAAAAAAATTTAATTGATTGATGAATTCGGGAGAGAAGGGGAGCAAACCAATCGACTTGATTGGGGAATAATGGAATTGAAATAATTATCGGAAAAGAGGTTTTTTATCTAATTATATTTTTCCTCTTATTAAAAACAAGGACTAATGATGAATAAGGACACTCGATGGTGGAGAAGCAATCTCCGAAATCGAAGCTAAAATACAAGCTATACATTAATTAATGTAAAATAATTGGTTTAATAAAATTTATAAAAAAAAAAATTTAATTGATTGATGAATTCGGGAGAGAAGGGGAGCAAACCAATCGACTTGATTGGGGAATAATGGAATTGAAATAATTATCGGAAAAGAGGTTTTTTTATCTAATTATATTTTTCCTCTTATTAAAAACAAGGACTAAATGATGAATAAGGACACTCGATGGTGGAGAAGCAATCTCCGAAATCGAAGCTAAAATACAAGCTATACATTAATTAATGTAAAATAATTGGTTTAATAAAATTTATAAAAAAAAAAAAAAATTTAATTGATTGATGAATTCGGGAGAGAAGGGGAGCAAACCAATCGACTTGATTGGGGAATAATGGAATTGAAATAATTATCGGAAAAGAGGTTTTTTTATCTAATTATATTTTTCCTCTTATTAAAAACAAGGACTAAATATGAATAAGGACACTCGATGGTGGAGAAGCAATCTCCGAAATCGAAGCTAAAATACAAGCTATACATTAATTAATGTAAAATAATTGGTTTAATAAAATTTATAAAAAAAAAAAATTTAATTGATTGATGAATTCGGAGAGAAGGGGAGCAAACCAATCGACTTGATTGGGGAATAATGGAATTGAAATAATTATCGGAAAAGAGGTTTTTTTATCTAATTAGATTTTTCCTCTTATTAAAAACAAGGACTAAAGATGAATAAGGACACTCGATGGTGGAGAAGCAATCTCCGAAATCGAAGCTAAAATACAAGCTATACATTAATTAATGTAAAATAATTGGTTTAATAAAATTTATAAAAAAAAAAAATTTAATTGAATATAAATTTTTTTTTAAGTATTAATTTTATATAAAATTTATTTAGTCTGATCTGATAATGATCTTAATTTATCTGTTCCTTTCAATTTTTTTATTATTTAAGAAAAATTACATAGTTTCAAAAGATAAATTTAATGAAAAAATTTTGTTTTGTTAATTTTATATAGAATTTATTCAGTCTGATGCCATCGGATGGCTATTTCACTTTTCCCAGGAAGAGCTTTTGGTATTTTTTAAAATGTTTGAATGAATGTTTTTCGTCTTTGTAATTGATAATCTACAAATATTATTTTAAAATTAAATTTGTTTTGTTTTTAATTCAATAGAATGTACATATATGACCCAGGGATCCATTTCCTTGCAGGTCTAGGTAAAATAAATAAATAAAATATATAAAATTATATTTTCTTACATTTCCTTGTCTCCTTTAATTAAGATCAATATCAAATCAGACTGAATAAATTCTATATAAAATTAACAAAACAAAATTTTTTCATTAAATTTATCTTTTGAAACTATGTATTTTTTCTTAAATAATAAAAAAATTGAAAGGAACAGATAAATTAAGATCATTATCAGATCAGACTAAATAAATTTTATATAAAATTAAAACTTAAAAAAAAATTTTTTAATAAAATTGTTTATCATTTGAACTATTTTTTTCTTAATTTTAAAAATATTGAAAGCAACAGATAATAAATTTTATTTGGACGATATATTATATGTTAATATTTGCAAAATAGGTATAGGGGTATAGCAGTGGGGCGTAACCAGGATTTTAATAAGACTAGCACGGGAAAAATATATTTACTTGCATTCTTAAAAATAAGCAACAGTCTCACTTATGATAAATTCTTTTGTTTTTTGTCTTAATTTTTAGTGAAAATATTTATTAAAATTTACCAACTATTTTTCTCATTTTCATTTGTTAATTTTTACTTTTATTATTTTCTCTTCCCCCCCCCCCCACCCCATCCCCGTGGTTGTGCCACTGAGGTATAGGCTAATATTTATAAAATAGAAGTTAGTTTCGATAAAGCAGGTTCATGTTCGAATCTGGCGGCTTAAGTGGCCCCCCCACTTCTTCTGATTGGATGGCACGCACGGGCACGGTCGAAGGCACGGTCGAAATATCCTGTATCCTGAGAATGAGCATTCGCTAGTATACAAATCTCCGGAGGCCAATCAGAATAAAGTAGGCGTGGCTAAAGTGGCTCTTATTTCAAACTCATTGATATATGATTTTATTTAATATTTTAACTTCAGATTTTTAGCTAAAATCCATAAATTGAAAATCTATAATATATTTATTTATTTATTTCAACGGCATGTGCCTTTAAAAACATTACAAAAAGTAATACAAAGAAACACTACTTAGTAAAAGTAGAGAAAAAACAATAATGTTAAACATACAAATACTAAACAACAATACAGAGTAAATCAGATATAATAATTATGATAGTGAGTATTTAAATATATGAAAGTGTGTTTATTTTTATAATTCTAGACATTCTGTTGGTATCTATAGTAAAATTCAAAACGCATGTTTTTTGGGAAAGGGCGTTATAAGCGATGCTTAATCTATAAATAGGGTTGGTTTCGGAATGACGTGTAAATGGAACTGGTGGATAGAATGGTTGATTCTGTCGTAGTGGGTACGAGGGATTGTTCAGTGGAAAAAGAATTTTAAGCTCAGGACAACGAATGGTATCAGACATAATTTTAAAAGTGAATAAGTTGTCGGAAGCAATCATAGACGAAAGAATAGTTGACATGTCGAAAGTTTCAGCGATTTTCAAGTAGTCATGATCGTATCTAGACATAGGGCTACCAGAGAGAGACGCTAGATGTCTCAAAACTTTATGCTGAATTCTTTCAAGTCTAGCTATGTTGGTTTTTAGATTCGGTCTCCAGATTGTTGAAGCATACATTACGACAGATTTAATCAAACTTATGTATAGGTATCTGATACAATTGGGGCTCCTAAAAAAAGTATATACAATATATTAGGAGAAATATATTTAATTGAAGAGTTTTTGTTTTGCCGAGACTAGAAGCGTTGTTGATTCACAAAGAGAAACAAAGAGGTTGTCCTCTGCTTGATGCAAATAAACATACACACATATATATCGAGATGATATATCTGTATATATATATTATTTATTTGTTTGAGACTATAGTTTCGAAGACTTGGTCTTCATCATCAGTCTTTCTTCAATTATAAATGTCTTTGTTAGTTACAGGTCGACCACCAGTGATGAAAGAACACCAAGTTTTCAATATCCATATGTTATTTTATTTATTTATTTACCTACCATATATTTAGAGAAATCAACTGTTGTTAGTTAATTAAATAGAGAAAATAAGTACCTATAGCTATTAATAAAACATTATTGAAAATATTGTGAAATAAATAGTAAAACATAATAAGAAAAATAATATCAAAAATACATTTTAACTGCAATTTGATATAAAATACTATGCTATTTTTATTAATTAATTGAATGTATTTATGTATTTTTTTTATTTTTCTTTAATTCATTCTTAACTTATTGTGGCTTTTTATATAGCTAATACGCCGTTCGAGATAAGAAATGCTATTATACTACTAGGCATTACGTATTTTTTTTTTTTAATAGATATTTAAATCCTAATTTATACATATAATATTATATTTTTTTTCAACGAAATTTTCTCTGGAGAGAGACGGACTGGTATATATAAATATATCGAAATTCCCATAAATTTTATTTTACCAATAAATTTTCTATGAGAGTTATTCATCTCTGGAATAACTATAAAAATTTTCAGATAGATGTTTAATTTATCAGAGACTAGAAAAAACAAATTATTATTTTCTTCTTCATAAACGGTTTTATTAGCGGTATAATTAAATATTTTTAAAAATAACAATTAATAATAATAATAAAGCGGTTTGTTTTACAGCATGCGCCGTTTTCCGCATCCAACACGCCAATTCTCTCTATCCAGAATGTCTTGCTCTTGTAGTTGCCTACTGGTCATTGCCTCATCTACTCCCTGCTTCCACGTTCGTCTCGGTCTTCCTCTTCTCCTCCTCCGTCTTTCCGTGGGCATCCAGGTCCATATTTTATGAGGCCACCTATCTTCCGGCATTCTTTTGAGGTGTCCGTACCATATTAATCTATTCCTTTCTATTCTATCTATAAATAACAATTAATTTTATAAATATCTATTAACAAAAATAAATAAATAATGCTTTTATGGATTTAAGTAAAAAATGAAACATTAATGAATCTACTTTGCAAAATAAAAAAATAATATTATTTTTTGTCTTAGGAATATGACAATGAAATGGATGAAGCAGATTATAATCAAAGAAAAAAGCGAAAAACAAAAGATCTTTTTGGAGGATTTGTCCTCGATGAAGCTGTAGAAGCCGAAGACAGTGAATCCGATGATGACTGGGAAGAGGATGGAGAAGAATTTGATATAGTTAGAAATGGACCAAACGCCCGAGAGATCGAGGACCATCAACGAGCAAACCTAGTGAATAGTCAAAATGAGGAAAACTTGGAAGAGTAAGTTCCATTATTTTTATTCAAAATTTAATAATAATTTATTTATATAAATATATATTATTACTTTATTTTTTTTTTATTTAGATATTTTCGCAATAGATATACTACTATATCATCAAATTCCAAAGATTTTTTTGAAGGAAGTATCGAAATGACAGATGAGATCACTCAACAATCTCTTCTTCCTGTGGTTACTGGTATCAAATTGTGGATGGTCAAATGTCAAATCGGCCAAGAAAAAGCAACCATCCAACGTTTGATGTACAAATATTTGCATTCACTTAATTCAGATGAACCATTTCAAGTAACATCTGTGTTTGCACCTGCAGAAATAAAAGGGTGAGTTTTTAAGATTTCAGAAAAGAATAAAATTAGAATTTTGAAATTATCAAATATCAAAACAAAATTGTTTAAAAATTTATCAAATTTATTATTGAATTTATTTAATTTTTTTTATTTAATTTATTTATTATTTATCAAATTTATCACACATATGTTATTATTATTTTTAATTATTATTTCAGGATTATTTACGTGGAGGCATATAAAATGAATTATGTACAACATTTTATTGATGGTGTAAGAAATCTCAGTTTTGGACAGGAGAGGACTCCAAAAATGGTTCCCATCGATGAAATGACTCAAATTCTTAAAGGGCGTGTAAAAAAAGAGGCGGAACTTCGACCGAATCAATGGGTTCGAATAAAAAAAAATATGTTTAAGGTAAGAATTTATGGTCATTATCCATCAGTGCAACTCAACAAAAAAATAATTTCATCCTTATAAATAAGACCAGGGGGGATATTTATTTAATTTCCAATATCTCTTTTGCTGGATATTTACTAATTAATTTTTAATTAATAGTAATATTTTGGCTTTAAATTGTGGTTGCATTTGATCTGTAAAATATATCAATGTGAAAGAATTACCTTAATGGCTGTAGGTATCACATATCTTTGTGATTTATTCTATATATATATATATATATCGAAGAACGCACTCACTTGTAGGTAATTCGAACTCTCACATGTCTTCAAATGTTTGGTAAAAAGATAAAATAACTTGAAGTCAAATCGATGACATATCGTCAAGAAAGAGATCAAAATTAAAAAGTTTTAAATTGTTCATATTTTGATAATTTATAATTTCCACTGAACATAACACAAGAGAAAAAAAAATCTTGAGCATACCTCTGGCGTCACGCAATTGATTCCACTAACCTGTATCTACCTATAGATACTATATATCTTATAAGAATATATCTTTTCAATTTTAAAATATTCTGTATTTAAATAGGTATGTACCACCTCACAGGCCGAATTGTGCAATAAAAAATAAACTGCAACGGATCGTTGCTAAACTTTATCCAAATTCATTTGAAATATTAATATGTTCTAGAGTAAAGTACTTTAAAATATAATTTTACTAAAAACTTTATTTAACCTTTTTTGTGGTCCCCAAGGTACTTAATTAGGATATTAAATTTCATCAAAATTGGTTAAGTCATTTTCAAGATATTTAGAAAAAACTAAAAAAGTACCCAAATAAAGTACTAATGTTTGTGGGCCGATATGTACCAAAAACTAATCAGCGCTTCATTTTGTTAAACTAATGGTAGGTTTTCAATTTCATTTCAATCGGTGCAACGGTGTGGAAAAAATCGTGGGCCAAAAAAAGCGATAACATACATACATCCATACATCCATACATCCATCCATACGCACGCACTAAATGAAAAAATCGCCCTTTTTGGCCTCTCGACGAGACCCCATGTAATTTTTGACAAAACCGTCACGTGTTAAAATTCAACCTATATGAATACTACAATTTGTGACTTTAATTGAGTCCATGGGTTCCGTAGTCTTTACCTGAGGACCCTTTGAAGCCACGCTTGCCCCGAGAGCGATTGCAATACTTTATCCATGCTTTGCATTGGATAAAGTAAAAATAAGTAAAATGAATATTATATTTCAAATTCATTTTATTCTGACTTTCAAATAGAAATGCTCCCTTTTTTCGAAATTTAAATTAATTATTCAGGAATAGTAATTATTTGATTCTTATAATATTTTTTATAATCAGGAACGAGGCTTTTTGAATCACAGTAGGAAGATTGAGTCCTTATAGAATGATGGTTATTTTTTCTTTTTTTCCAATAAAAAATTTTCATCAGGGTTTATAATTTAATTTTATTTGAAACAAGAGACGTTTCGGCATTAACACAATGCCATCTTCAGTCTATAAAAACATTTAACAATATTTCACATTACATTTCACAATTAATATCTAGGTATATCACAATTCACAAAGATAATATTTAACTAATGGTCTTACCTATGTTAAAAGAAATTAAATTACTGAGGTCAACACGCATCTCAAACAGTGAGCTAATTCAATTAAGGAAACTCAGAAATGTAAAATTTAAAAAAAATTTATATATAGGCAAAATACAAGATAAATGAAAGAAAACTAGCTAGAAGCAAATAGAAACGAGAAAAAATAAACAAAAAATCAAAGAACCTGAAAACCAAGGGGTGCAAAGAGATAACAGACAATTTCAATTATAAATAATATGATAAACTTAAGAACATATGTCTGATAAAACTATATTTATCGAGATGGCAAAGATAAAATGTCAACACATGAAACTATCAACATTTAAAACATCTAAAAAACAAAATATCAGCGGCATTTTCAAATCCACAAATAATTCATCTCAAAATATACACTCCAACAGCAACAAAAAAGTAATTGTATTATACACAATGAAATTAACGAATTAATTTGTTGATGAGATGGCTACAATACCTGACGTTGTTTTCCGTGTCACATTTATAATTGACAGTAATGGAGTTATTCTTGAGAATATAAAAGGACTCCTTCATTTTCCTAATATAATCATCTCTCTCCCTGCAGAGAATTGACACGTTATCAAAATCAAAATTATGTTTGCAGCTGAGAGCATCAACTGTCAAAGCAGAAACAAGGCGTTCATGTATAATAGATTTTTCGTGTTCAATTAGACGAGTTCTCAGAAAGCGACGTGTTTCACCTATGTAAACTTTATCACAATTAATGCAATTGATGCAATATACCAATTGGCTTTGTATCATTATATTATTATATATTATTATTTAAATTAATTATATGTTTTTTTTCTTTTAGGATGATATTG
>JALMQS010000115.1:19694-29855 GCA_024734495.1 Forficula auricularia | reverse complement strand
TTTTTGCTAATACTATAATAGACTGAGACGATATTTTCAACGTTTTGAACGAGACTAGCCCTGACGAGACGAGAGCGAGACCGATACTGTCTCTTTACGGATAATACTTCAGGACTGTAGACGATAGTTTTCTCACCGTCTTGGCAACAGACTAGCGGGGTTGGTAGACGCGACCGAGACCGATACCGTTCTTTTTGATAATACTATAATAGACTGAGACGATATTTTCTCAACGTTTTGAACGAGACTAGCCCTGACGAGACGAGACCGAGACCGATACTGTCTTTTTTGATAATACTATAATAATAGACTTAGACGATATTTTCTCAACGTTTTGAGCAGAGACTAGCCCCGACGAGACGAGACCGAGACCGATACCGTCTTTTTTGATAATACTATAATAGACTTAGACGATATTTTCTCAACGTCTTGGAACGAACAGCCCTTGATAGACGACGCCTGAGACCGATAACTGTCTTTTTTTGATAATACTATAATAGACTTAGACGATATTTTCTCGGCAACGTTTTTGAAACGAGACTAGCCCTTATGAGACGAGACCGAGACCGATACCGTCTTTTTTTTTTTTGATAATACTATAATAGACTGAGACGATATTTTCTCAACGTTTTGAACGAGACTAGCCCTGACGAGACGAGACCGAGACCGATACTGTCTTTTTTGATAATACTATAATAGACTTAGACGATATTTTCTCAACGTTTTGAACGAGACTAGCCTCCCGACGAGAGACGAGACCGAGACCGATACTGTCTTTTTTTTGATAATACTATAATAGACTTAGACGATATTTTCTCAACGTTTTGAACGAGACTAGCCCCTTATGAGACGAGACCGAGACCGATACTGTCTTTTTTTGATAATACTATAATAGACTGAGACGATATTTTCTCAACGTTTTGAACGAGACTAGCCCTGACGAGACGAGACCGAGACCGATACTGCCTTTTTTGATAATACTATAATAGACTGAGACGATATTTTCTCAACGTTTTGAACGAGACTCAGCCCTGACGAGACGAGACCGAGACCGATACTGTCTTTGATACAATAAGGACTCAAACTTACAGATACACGGTTCATAACAGGATCTATCACGAAGCACTCATGGTTCCCAATATAACAAAATATAACATTCAAATCTTACACAAGAAAAACACCAATGAAAATTTAAAATTTAAAAATTTAAAAAAATTGTTTTACAAAGATTTTTCTTTTTTAATTATAAAATATATAAATGTAAATATAAGAAATCTAAGTAAATATGAATATTAATATAAATAAAAATTACAAGTATAAATATAAAGTCTTTTTAGAATTGAATTAGAAAGTAAAATTACAAATTTAAGTCATAGACACAAAATTAATTATAAATATCAGTTTACAAATGAGTCATTTATAATTAATTTTGTGTCTATGACTTAAATTTGTAATTTTACTTTCTAATTCAATTCTAAAAAGACTTTATATTTATACTTGTAATTTTTATTTATATTAATATTCATATTTACTTAGATTTCTTATATTTACATTTATATATTTTATAATTAAAAAAGAAAAATCTTTGTAAAACAATTTTTTTTAAATTTTTTAAATTTTAAATTTTCATTGGTGTTTTTCTTGTGTAAGATTTGAATGTTATACTTTGTTATATTGGGAACCATGATTTGAATGTCAAGAATGGCGACCACTCGTTCAATTATTATTAGTATTGTCTTGTAAACTCCTGATGATGGACTAATAATCCGAAATATATTGAGTTTGTATAAACCTCTTTGAGTTTTATTTCATTCACTGTGAAACTACACACCCTTTACTCTATTAACTAACATCATGTTTCACCTAAAACCTACACCACTTTCCATAAGTAAAGAATACTATAATAGAGTTAGACGATATTTTCTCAGCGTTTTGAGACAGAGACTAAGCCCTGACGAGACGAGACCGAGACCGATACTGTCTTTTTTGATAATACTATAATAGACTCGAGACGATATTTTCTCGCGTCTCGTCTCGTCTCGTGCGAAGCCCAAGGTGGGGTGGATGTGGAGGGGCAGGAGGTGGGGGGATCCGGGGCTGGGAGGCGTGGGGGTGTACTGGTGGGGTGAGGTGTGTGGTTTCAGGAGGGGAAGGGGTTGTGGTTACGTGCATCGCCCGGTGGCTCCAGGTGCTAGCGAATCGTATTTGAATTGAATGCTGCAATTAAAGTTGTTCTACGCGCTCGCCGCTAGATGCCGACGCACTGAATCTGTCGAAAGCATTCAGGTAAAACTAACTTTTACCTTCATTTATGATATATAATGAGAAATTGGATTGAATATTTATCGCTTCTCGGCCTTTTGGCTAAGATCAAAGTGTAGTATCTGTTCTTATCAGCTTAAAATCTGATACGTTCTCCATCGGAGAACCAGAATTTTAAACTGATTTTTGGAACTTGATGAAGTGCTAGGAGCTTGCTCCACCTTCGTCGCGGGTTGACCCGGTATTGCAGTACCTCCGGGAACGGCCCACCCTCTTTAAACACAAATAAAACATAGTAACAAAACATCCTTTAAAATTATACTTAATTATGAATTCACTAATTAATGTACTATTATATTATTGATATATTATCATTATAATCTATTAAATTGTTCTGATATTATTATTATCACATATAGTAGTAAGTACTTCATTGTTTATTATATTTTTTGAAAAATAGAATGAATTTAATAAAAATACTATTTTACTAATTTATAAACTGACACATTCTGATGTGGCCATCCACTTGACTTTACCATCATACAACCTGGCCCCTCACTTATATTTAACATTTAATAAAATTATTTATAATCATGTAGAAGGGGGGGGGTTAGCTTTTGCATTTTTTATACTTCTGGGGGACCCACACTGATTATGTATACAAAATTTGGCCGAATTTGCTCAAACAGCATGTAGATTTTCAATTTTGGGTCTTATTTCAACCAAATCTAATCAGCTCTTAATCTCAATGGACCGAAACTACGTGTGAAATTTGGTTTCGATATTCACACTAGTTTTTGAGCTAGCTTCCCACTGTCCCTTCGCTCCTCCCCCCTTATATACCCATCCCATTATCCCTATCTACTCCCTCAAAAATCCTTCTTGTCCCGATATCTTCCCCCTTATATACCCTTCGAAAGCAATTAGTGCAAGCTATTCTTAGCTTATCTTCCGAGATAATCTTAATCGGATTAGCAATATACGTCATACTCAGTTTCAACCAATTCCGCGATTCTTCATGACCCATAGCATCACTACTAAATAGCTAACCGTGTTTAAAGCATAACACTCGACTTTCACTGATCACTACTATTATTTAAGTGATAGTCGAATGTTATGCACTAAACACGACTAAATAATTAGCAGAGATAAGTTTAATTATGATTTATTTATTTTAAGTTCCCCTCTGACATAAAATTAATTAGTATTTAATTTTTCTGGAGTCGGACTACTAAAATTATCAGGAGTCGGAGTCGAGTCTTTTTTTACCGATTCCACAGCCCTGGGGAAACTCTGCACAAAGATTTCATAATAATTAACCGCAATAATATTTTTTTTCTTCCCTCTAAATCAGCGTTTAAAACAAAATGTTGGGGTCGCGAAAATATAATTCGAGATATGTAAATTAAAAAAAAAAAAAAACATATTAGTCGTAAACCCTTATTTATCAGATGACAAAAATAATCTAAATTTCCCTACCACTTTTCTATTCAAATTCTTGCACAAGTTACAAAAGTTTTTAAGGAATTTGAGTTGTTTGTGCCTGGTGAAGCATTTTTAAATTATTGGATAAAAAGTAACTTGGTAGGTTTCACATTAAGATATAAAAAAATAAAACGGATTTATTTTTGGAGAATCTTTAATCTCGATATATCTACAGTGATACCTTGAGATGCGATTGTCACTAACTAACATACGAATGTTTTGAGATACAACATGAAATATTCTAAAATTTATACCTCGACATACAACGAAAAATTTGAGATACGAATTTGCGATGTGCCTCATTTGATGATAGGTGTCTCACATTCTTTCGTAACATTTTAAAAGAAGGCAGAAACAGACTCTCTTGATCGTTACCTTATGAAGGTCTCACGCAGTGAAAGTCAGGAAAGTGAGGCCAAAAAGGCTCAGACGTTAAAGTGATGATTAATAAACATTGTGTGTATTATTACTCGTTTATCTATATACAAATTGTGTATATTATGTGTAATTTAACTGTGTTTGGGTTAGTTTCATATCGCTAGAACGCATTAATATATATTACATTATTTTAAATGGGAAAAATTGCTTTGAGATACGATTTTTTTGACATACGACGATGATCACAGAACGAATTAAGTTCGTATCTCAAAGAGAAGGTACCACTGTGTTTCCGGGTGACTAACCCCTCTTCAGGAGAAACAGAAAGTAACAGTTACTTTCTGTTTCTCCTGAAGATGGGTTAGTCACCCGAAATATATATATCGAGATTAAAGATTCTCCAAAAATAAATTCGTTTTATTTTTATATCTTAATGAATCATAGGCAACATGGTTTTAGAAAAAATTATTCCTGTAATTCTCAATTAGTTTCTTTTATTCAGGAATTACAGGAAGCTTTAGATAAAAGTCAGTGTGTAGATGCAGTATTTTTGGACTTTGCCAAGGCTTTCGATAAAGTCAGTCATAAAATTATTTTAGAAAAATTAAACTCGTCAGGGTTGTCTGTTAAGTTAATTAAATTTATTCGGTGTTTTCTTAGGGATAGAACTCAAATTGTAAAAGTGGGTAATGGTCTGTCTGATAGAGTAGATGTCACGTCTGGGGTGATTCAAGGTAGTGTTCTGGGTCCTCTTCTTTTTCTTATATATGTAAATGATTTGCCTTCTATCGTGCAATCATCTATTAGGCTTTTCGCGGATGATTGTGTCGTATATAGAGTAATTGATAATGATTGTGATAGCCTTACTTTACAGAATGACCTGGATCAAATTGAAGGATGGTGTAGATCCAATTCAATGGAACTAAACCATTCCAAGTCAAATTTGGTTAGATTTAGTACTAGAAATCTGGTTAGTCCTCAAAATTATTACATTGGTGGAAATATTATCAATGAATCTAAATTTTATAAATATTTAGGCATACATATTCAGGCAAATTTAAAGTGGGATATGCATATTAGTTATATAGTCAATAAGGCTTATAGGAAATTGGGGATGTTTGGTAGAATTTTGAAGGGTACATCTAGAGAAGTTAAGTCAAAAGTTTATTTAACTTATGTAAGACCTAATTTAGAGTATTGTTCTGTGGTTTGGGACAAACATCCACAACGATTAGAGAGAAAAATTGATATGGTACAAAGGAGGGCGGCTAGATTTGTTTTTGGTAAATTTGATAGGTTTAGTAGTGTCACTTCAATGATTAATGAATTAGGATGGTCTAGCTTATTGGAGAGAAGGGAATGGGCTAAATTGAAAGTGATTTTCAAAGCCTATAAGGGTTTTAGGAGTTGGGAGGAAATAACGAATAGATTTCAGGAACCAAATTATTTAGGTAGAGCTGATCATAGAAAAAAGATTCGTAAGCCAAGATTCTTGAAAAATATCGGTTTACATTCATTTGTAGGATCTGGCATTGATTTGTGGAACAATCTGTCTGTTACTACTTGGGATTATAGTCCTCTGCCCCCTATGATTAAATCAATTATAAATTTTGTCAAGTCCTAATGTCCTAGAGTTGTGCAAAATTTTATTTAGTTCTCACAAGCAGAGATTAGGTGAGGTAGAGAAAGGTCATACCATCCTTGTTAAGGTTTTGACCAGGTTTCCTTAACAACTTATGGCAAATGCCGGGATGGCTAATGCGTCGCTTGCTCCTGGTATCGGGTTTTTGCGCGGAATTTTTTAAATTACTTTTTGTTTTTTGATGTAAATCTATGGTCATGTTATTTGTTAATGAGCATACATTTCTATTTTTTTTATTTTTTATTTTTTTTTTACTTGTTTATTATTTTTTAAATTGTTGTAATTAATTTGTATTGATGTATATTAATGTATTGTAGCTAGATTGTATTGATGTTTGGAGGACCTAGCCACCGAGGACTTGTGCCTCTAAGCAGGTCGAGGAATAAAGATTTTTTTTTTTTCCTACCAAGTATTTTTTATCCAATAATTTTAAGTTACAAAGGTTGAGCACCCCTGATATAAGCGTTATCGCATTGTATTTTCACTATTAAGTTATTTCAGAAACAAAATATGCCGCAAATGCACAGTATATAACGCCCTATATAAATTATGATTTTATGAATGTTATAAAAATTTCGATAGGCGCTTTGATCTTTACTGAGAGGGAACCAATTCCGTTTATTGCACCCACACACACAATTCAGCAATGAGCTCTGGAAAGTAAAAATATGAAAAATGCGACATCGTAGATTAATTTTATTTTCTTCTTTTCCAAACAATCTTCGTTTTCATTATTTCTGTTTAATATAAAAAGGGGAGCCTATCAATTAAACTGCCTAACTTTTAATATATAAAAATAATTGTAATGATCTTTTTGTGGGATTTAAAATTAAAAAACCAATTATTTATTAAAACGAAATTGAATAAAAATGTAATTTTTATCGAAACAACAGCCCGTGAATAATTATTTCAATTAACAAAAAACCCATCTTAAACAACTTAGCAGAAGATGAGACCGTGACAGATCGAATTGTCAACAGAAAAGCCACCTAACTCGTGAATTTCATTCAAATCGTTAGGGCCGTTTTCGAGAAACCAACTGGATATATATATACTAGAATTGCCCATACTATATATATTGATCTAGATTAATTTGTAACAACGCTTAGAGAAATTTCTCTAAAAAAATTTCCCTCTTGACTAGAATCGAACCTACGAACTCTTGAACTAAGGTCCTCTGCTTTATCCACTAGACCAATCTGACATTAATATTTATACCATGATTTCAGTTACTAAAACTATAAATTTTTGATTTAGACTTTGTGTCGAGATAATATTGTATTCATTTGAACTCGAATGAAAATGAAAAAACACCAATTGATTTTAAATTAAAAAACATTGAATATATATTAATTAACAAGGCAAATTTGAAATATAATTGTCAGCTAGGATTTTAAACTGACAGCTCCAGTTGATTTTCATTAACCAGGCAAATTTGAAATATAATTTTAATTTGCACTCAAATTTTGAGATGAAAGACTCTAAAAGACTTTAAATTAAGAAACATTAAATATATCGATAATTATTCCTCACCCCCCCCCCCCCCCCGCCCCGCCACTCAAAAATTTAATATTCAATTCGCTTTTCTTTGCGCACAGAAGAAATTATTCACATCTTATTTGATTTATATTTTATATATTATATTTTATATATTATTTGTTTATTTTTTAATAATTTGCACTATTATTTAATTTTTTATATTAAATGACACACAAAAAAACCTAAGCAAAAAAAATCAAGTCTTGGCGACTCTGATTTTTACCATCTGGATTTGGGGATCCCTATCATATATTTACTCTATACACGATTTTCTTCATTGATTCTGCTTTGAATATATCATTAATAATCAAAAGTATATCATTAATAATCAAGAGTTATAACTACAGTGCCGTGGTCAAATAATTTAATACACCATTATACAAAAGCAAGTACATTTTTCTCATTTTATTTTAAACGTGGTTTTTTAAGAGGAATAGAATTTTTGGACCGAGACGCTGCCCGCCAGGGCACCAGCCCGGAGGGCCGAGCTTCGAGGGCGTGCCGAAGGCACGCACGAAAAGCTCGTAAATAATATAAGATAAGATTCTATAAGGCAAAAAGAAATCCCCTTTAATTTCCGAAATAATCATGTTCTATTTAGAAAATAGCTTTCTATAAATTATAAAAGATATGTTGATGACATTTCTAATAAAGAACATTAAGGTGGATTTATTTAGAATTTAGTATTAAGTAATTACATTCTAGAATGATTTTTTTCAAATCCGCTCCCATTATAGGCATTAGTACCAATTTTAACCATAGATGTCACTACAAGTCTTTATCTCACTTGTATATTTTTTATTTCTTTTCTTATAATTACATATATTAATTATTTTTTTTAAATAATTTTGATAATTAACTATTTTGTTTTATTATAGTATATAATATGAAAAAAGAATTTAGTGTATTTATTTAAATATTAAATTTCTATATTGTATATATATGATGTATTTGGCGAGAGGATAAATTTCGTTTAAAACTTATATATGTTTGATTGTAATAATTTTTAATCATAACACTCTGGTCTCCCTTCAAGTCGAATATATCTTTCGCCTTTTACTAAAGATATCCGTGGAGGGGGCAATTGATGAGTCTTTATATAATTTTTTGAGTGCCCGGCGTAAGCTGGGCCAATTATCCAAAATAAAGCAAAGTACAATAAAATAATCTCTAAATATTTACATGTATTTTCAAATTAAGAGATGCATTAAATAATTCAGATTACATCCAATGTTAAAAAAGCTGAGTGATTGTATATTTATATATCTTAAAAATCAAAGACTTGTCCATTATAAAACCCAACATGACAGCGGTCGACAACTGGTGGTCCGTGGGCTAATTTTATTGGTCCGCAAAGCAATTTAGATATTATATATAAGCAGCAAATTTCGCACTAATTTTTAATATAGGTATATTTGTATTATTTATTACTTAATCTTTTTTATGTTTTTATCTATTAAATTATTAACCCATATTTTACCATTGATGCGTTAGTGCAAAAGTAAAATATTTTTTCCCTGAAAATTCCCGAATAATTTTTCATTATTTTTTCTTTTTTCACTTTATCCAATGCGAAGCATGGGTAAAGTATTGTAATCGATCTCGCGGCAATCGCGATTTCAAAAGGTCCTCAGGTAAAAAAACTACGGAACCCATGGTCTCAATTAAAGTCACAAATTTTAGTATTCAATTAGGTTGAATTTTAGCACGTGGCAGTTTTGCCAAAAATTGCATGGGGTCTCGTCGAGAGGCCAAAAAGTGCGATTTTTTCATGGAAGTGCGTGCGGATGGATGTATGTATGTTATCGTTTTTTACGTCCACGATTTTTTCCACATCGTTGAACCGATTGAAATTAAATTGAAAACTTATCATTATTTTAAACAAAATATTTTTCGATTTTCTTCAAAAATATTTTTCGTGATGTTTTGAAAAAAAAATATATTTTTTCAATTCTCTGAGGACCTCCTGATCACAAATATACTAAAATTTCTACATTTTGAATAATTTAAATTTTTCGTAAAAATCACAAATTTCACAATATAGCCTTTGCATTTTTTCGATTTTCATCAAAAAATTTTTTCGAGATATTTGAAAAAAAATATATTTTTTCAATTCTCTAGGACCTCCTGATCACAAATATACTAAAATTTCTACATTTTGAATAATTTAAATTTTTCGTAAAAATCACAAATTTCACAATATAGCCTTTGCATTTTTTCGATTTCATCAAAAAATTTTTCGAGATATTTGAAAAAAATATATTTTTTCAATTCTCTAGGACCTCCTGATCACAAATATACTAAAGATTTCTACATTTTGAATAATTTAAATTTTTCGTAAAAATCACAAATTTCACAGCATAGCCTTTGCATTTTTTCGATTTTCATCAAAAAATTTTTTCGAGATATTTGAAAAAAATATATTTTTTCAATTCTCTAGGACCTCCTGATCACAAATATACTAAAATTTCTACATTTTGAATAATTTAAATTTTTCGTAAAAATCACAAATTTCACAAGGTATAGCCTTTGCATTTTTTCGATTTATTCAAAAAATTTTCGAGATATTTGAAAAAAATATATTTTTCAATTCTCTAGGACCTCCTGATCACAAATATACTAAAATTTCTATATTTTGAATAATTTAAATTTTTCGTAAAAATCACAAATTTCACAAGGCTATAGCCTTTGCATTTTTCGATTTTCATCAAAAAATTTTTTCGAGATATTTGAAAAAAAATATATTTTTTCAATTCTCTAGGACCTCCTGATCACAAATATACTAAAATTTCTACATTTTGAATAATTTAAATTTTTCGTAAAAATCAGAAATTTCACAAGGCTATAGCCTTTGC
>JALMQS010000115.1:0-19594 GCA_024734495.1 Forficula auricularia | reverse complement strand
TATACATATATGGTAATGACAATTTTTAGTGGGTGTAAAAGAATTTTTAATAATAATAATATTAAGTAGAATTCAGGTTTTACTTATGTTGAAATTGATTTAATCCTAGAGTCTAAATAGTTGACTAATAGGGCCATTTTTGGCTATAACTTTACTTGCACAAATTTCTGACATACAGTTGATATTTAACTCAGAGGAAAGATATCCGGCAGTTTGACTGGATGTGGATAACTGGTCTTAAAACTTAACTTATAAATTATTTAGTTATTTTAGAAAAGTAATATTCATCTTATTTAAACCGATATTGAGCATAAAAATAATATATAAACTTCTTTAGCGATTTCTCGATAAAGCCTCGGCACAGTGAATTTAATCTAACTTTATGAACAAACAAAAAAAATTAGTCAATCATGCTTTTAGGTGAAATATTTGTGCTTTATATGGATGCTGCCTAATCATTACAGATTAAAATTCAATAAAAAATATTTTAGAAGAAATTTTGAGAGAAAAATAGAAAAAACGAAAGCCGTCCGAAATTTGGCAATGAAAAAAAAAATCGTCAATATATAGAAGATAAAATATAGATAAAATTTTCCGCTACAATCCTCTAGATATATAAGCAAAATTAATTCTTCATTTGATTTGAACTTATGTAAATAATTAATATGACAACGAAATTATTTTAGAAACATAAATATATTTACTTTTAATATCTTATTATTAATTACTTTAAACAGGTTCAGACGTAATATCAGGTTAATTAATAGATTAATTGATTCATATCTATGTAACGTAATTTAAATCTAATAGTTTAGTAGTTTATAAAAAACAATTATTTATTATAAAATAAATAAATAAATATAATATTATGTTGAAAAATATGTTAGGATTAAAGGGAAGTAAGTCTAGAACACAGGTGTAGCAACTCTGATTTCAACGGCGGGTACTGAACAGTCCCAGAAATTTGATTCGCCTATTATCTAGCTTTTTCACTCAATTCCAGTGGCGGCGCTAGGGTCGGGCACGGTTGGGCGAGCGCCCAACCTGTTTTGAGCAAAAAATATTGAAAAATCCAGTTGATAAAATTATTAAAAGGTAAATCGCTTTCAACATTAAAGAACTTATATAATAATAATTATTATACAGTATAGGTACCTTAAAATATTAAAAAAATATCTTAATTATACAAAAATCTGTATTATCCGAAATAATGCACAAAAGAAAAAGTTGACGCCGCCACTGCTCAATTCAAATAATTTATTGATATTTCCTAAAATTGCCAAAGAACCGAAGGCTAAAAATCTCTCTCCTGATAGAAGAATAGAATTTTTAGAAATTTTTATTCTCATCTGGCAATGCTTCTTAATCTATTCGTAGACGGCGTAGGATTATTTTTTATAAAAATATTACCAAATATCCTCACATCAAGGAAATAAAATAAAATAAAAATCTTGAAACGTTGTCGAATAAAACCACCACTCAGGGTAAAAAATAAATGCCGAGTCTTTCTTTAGCGCTAATGCGCTAGAATTTTCCACGTCTCAAGCACAAAAAGTCACCGGAGAAAAATAAGAATTATTCATCTCATAAAAATATTTATTAAAAAAACAAAACTATTTTAATATTTAACATACTTAGTATGAAAAAGAAAAAAAATCTTAATATAATAATTTATCTATTATATATATATTTATTATACATAATAATTCAACAAAAATTAACGCTTTAAAATCTTTTATAAAAATTTTACTAAAGACAAAAATAAAAAAATACTAAATAAATTGTTCTAAACTTTAATATTATACTATTCTATATAAAGAATAAAACACAAAACAAAAGCTTTAATAAAATATTAAAATTAAAATATATGATAAAAAATACGGTGACCTCAAAAAATTGAATATTTTTATATAAATGAAAAAAAAACATTTTTGAATTGTTATATTAGCTATATAATTTGAATATATTTGATGTATTTTCTTTTGGGGACAGACTATTATATCTCTATGAAGCAAATGGAAAAGTAGCCCGAAAAATTATGTTGATATTAATAATTAATAGAGATTGTGGGGTTAGTGCAAGGTGAAACATCATTCATAAAGATAAAAGTAAATATATATTTTATGAGATATTAATTTACTATGAGTTATGTTTTCTAGGTCACTTGTTTTACGTTAAAAATTAAAAAGTAAAGAAGTAAATTTTTTCAATATATATATTTCGGGCTATCAACCCATCTTCAGGAATTACAAAAAGTAACAGTTGCTTTGTGTAATTCCTGAAGATGGGTTGATAGCCCGAAATATATACTATATATATATATTGAAAAAATTTACCTCTTTTATTTTTTGATTTTGAACGTGAAACAAGTGACCTAGAAAACCTAACTTATATTAATTCATATCTCATAAAATATTTATTTTTTTATCTTTGTTGATATTAATGACAAACTTTAAACATAAACAAGCGCAAAGAAGACAACAGGGTGGTCATAAGCTTGCCTTCATTGACTCTTGTAAAACCTGATGAAGGAGGGAAGATCTTCCGAAACGTCAGAATATTATTGTTTAAGAGAATAAATTATTAGTACTTTTCATTATTCTTGGGCTACTTTTCCTTCGATTCTCCTCATAAATTATCATTATTTTCTAAATTTGATTTGATGTATTATATTTATGTAATAGAACAGTGATTCTCAAAATGTTGGTCGTGGGAACTTTTCGAAATGCATTTTTTTATTATTATTTGGATATATCGAAAATAATGAGAAAAAATAGAAAGCAAAACAAAAATATATGTGAGCATCACCCACATAAACTCACGGGGGAAGTAAAAGTTATTTGTATATAAGGGTCAAAAATTTTAAAAATCACACTCCAGAGACATCTATATATATTAACATTAAAAAAAAATTATGTAGACTTTTCATTATTTTTTTGAAGGTGTTAGATATATATTTACGCTGATTTTTAAATATATTATTATTATCATTAATTTTTCGTTTTTTTTTTATTCAGGGTTTTGGACTCAAATGGTTTTGGCCGTAGGTAATTTCCTCTTTATTGTAACATAAAAATTCAAACACTCGCTAAAGAAGTTTTACTTCAAAAACAAATAAATCAAATTAAAAAAATATGTAAGTGTTGAATTAAAGCTTTAGTGATTATTTTGCTCATCAGTTCAATTTTTTCGGGTAAAAAAGATTTGGTAGGTTTGTTGACGAAGTATACCTATCACACACTCATCTCAAAAAATTCCAAATCTAATAATAATTCTCGAAAACATAAAATAAATCAAGTGAGTCACAGCAAAAAATGGGCACAAATCAAAACAATTTGAGAATCACTGTACTAGAGTTATGTTTATGAGAAAAAAGATAATTAATCTATGTTATATCTTTAAGAATATAATATGCCTATCGTATATATTGTGTACACTAGAAGAAAACTAAAAACAAATTCAAAAATTAAAGGAATGTTTGTCAGAATGTATTGATAAATGGTAAGTACGGTGTTGCCGCCATGTGGTAGAAATTTAAACTAACTCAATTGGGTCGCTGTCACAAATGTCATATGCTTAATAAAAAAATATTATTTAATAAATTGGTTTGGTTTTTGTTTATATGTCATTTAAACACCGATTAATCAGCTGTCAGAAGACCCAATTGAGAGAGTTCAAGTTTTCACCACCAGTTGGCGTATTTGCAATTTCCAGTTACCAATAGTGCAGTTTGTCAGATAAAACAAATGCGGTTGAGCCTCAAATAATTTTCAAATTAAGAATGATTCATTTGAAATATAATTAAATTAATTCTATTTTGAAGATTAAGTTAAAATTCATCCATTTTCAAATCGATTTTGAACAACAAAGATATTCTACACTTTGACCGGAGACTGACAAACATCTCCTAAATGAGTTCAAACATTCAGTTCTGAGTTTGCTTCTACTTTTAGAAAAATAATGTGTCTCTATTATTGTTTTGAAATATTTTTTTAATCAATTTATAATGTATTTCTACTCAGTTGAATAAAATTTGCCGAAATATTTGAATGAATTATAGTCAACATCCTGAAATCCGTTTTGATCTTCCTGTTGTCTATTTTTTGTCATGACATTGATTATTTAATTTATAATTTATTGCTATATATTAATTATATTTACTACAAGGCTTAAAAATGATTCAAGCTTTCGTCATTAAATTTTAAATACGTAAAATCAATAACTACTCTCAATGAGTGAATCCCATGGTGGGTGTGGAGTTTTGAATTGACTCAAAAATTTGCAATATTTGAGCTTATTCGATCTGAAACGTGAAGGAAAATTATTTTCAACCACTATTTTTTGTCTATGTGGATTCCGATATCCACGATTACGTGAGAAAGAAATGCCGTAGAAAGTTCGTTTTGGTTTGCGATTTGGTTTATATTTCCAAAAGAAAGAATTGATTATATTAAGAGTTCAAATTGCTGATAGAAGTAGACTTTAAATTTCAATAGCTTAAGGAATTTTATAGTTTATGATTTTTATTTTTACGAAGGATTTAATGAAGAGTCCTGCAGCTTTTGATATTTCTTTTATTTAGAAATTCCAACTGACGTTTCGGCTATCGATTATAGCCATCTTATGAACTAATACAATAAATACAGGATGGGGCATAAAGATCTACCACATTTTGAAGAGATATAAAAAATGAAAAAATTGAACTATAAAATAAATGAATATATTTTTGAAAAGAACATTAATTTTTTTAAAATGTGTTCTAAACATTATCAGACTGAGGGGGGGGGGGGGGGGGGGGGCAAAATGGAAAATTCTAGCCCTTTCGACCAAAGTCAACCAAATTTTGTATACATATTCTGTGGGTGCCAAAAATGCTAGAAATGCAAAAATTAAGGGGGGGGGAGTAAAAAATGAAAATTCTAGCCCTTTTGACAAATCTCAACCAAATTTTGTATACATATTCTGTGGACCCCAGAAGGCTAGAAATGCAAAAAATAACCAAATTTTATATACATGGTTTGGTTAGGGCTAGAATTTTCATTTTTGACCCTCCCCCCATTTTGGTTGGTTAGTTTTTGCATTTCTAGTCTTCAGGGGTCCACATAATATGTATACAAAATTTGATTGAGTTTGGTCGAAAGGGGTAGAATTTTCATTTTGACCCCCCGCCTCCTTTTTTTTGTCTGATATAATGTTTAAAATTAATTTAAAAAAAAATTATGTTCTATTCAAAAATATATTCAGTTTTTTTTTCTAGTTAAAAATTTTGTCATTTTTTTATACCTCTTCAAAATGTGGTAGATCTTTATGCCCCACCCTGTATATTGAGATTATAATCTTATTCCTGTTACCACATCAGTACAATCAAGTGTCATCTACTCACCGGGAATTTGTCAATATTTATAAAATTTTGATACATAAGTCATCAAATAAATAACATATACAAGATACATAAGAAAGTATACAGGATATATAAGGTCATATACAGGATATTCCTATAAAAGATTTTAAAATACTATATATTTACAATGTTTTCAGTCTAAGTTCAAAGGAAATCACAAGATGTCATCTACTAGTGAAAACAACCCTTCTAACAGATAATTATAAATAATTAATTCCTCTCGGATCTAGTAGGGCATTTCACGCCAAATTAGACGGTTTGAAAAATTTTAATTTTTGATTTCATTCCTTTTTTAACATTTTTTAGTACCCATCAAAAAACTATTCCTGGTAAATTTTGAAATTTTTTTGATCACCGGTTTAAAAGATAACGAATTTCGGTTTTTCGCTCATAACTTCTTCAAAAATGGTCCAAATTCAAATTTTTTTTTAATTTTGTTTTTTTACATACTTTTTAGGAAAAATACAAAAAATTATTTAAAGTGTTTTTATATGCGATTTTTGAGTTTGAAAATTTTAATCTTGTTTTTGAAACTGTATATAGGTACTCTTCGATTTTTTTGATAATTTTTTATTTTAAACTTCTATTCATTCTACAAATTTTAAGACCAGGTTGATAGTGGTCTTATGATAATTACTATTTTTTTCGATTTTTTGATTTTAATTTTCTTTCAACAATAAAATACTAATTATTTATTTTAAACACCTGTTAACGATAAAAATCAATTCAAAATAACTAAAATAAAGAGAACTCAATACCAAAAAGTGGTTTTAATAATGGTTAATAGGAGTAAAATTTTTTCGAAATGTTCAAAAACCGAAAAAAAATAGTAATTATCATAGGACCACTGACAACTTGGTCTTCAAATTTCTAGAATGAATAGAAGCTTAAAATTAAAAAATATCAGAAAACTCGAAGAGTACCCACATACAGTTTCAAAAATAAGATTAAAAATTTCAAACTCAAAAATCGCATATAAAAACACTTTAAATAATTTTGAATTTGGACCATTTCTGAAGAAGTTATGAGCAAAAACCCGAAATTCGATATCTTTTAAACTGGTGATAAAAAAATTTCAAAATTTACCAGAAAGACTTTTTTGATGGGTACTAAAAAAATGTCAAAAAATGAAGGAAATCAAAAATTAAAATTTTTCAATCCGTCCGATTTGGTGTGCAATGCTAGAAGACAACCTCTTGAAATTCTTTGAAATTGGGCATTTTGACCTCAGAGAATTGAAATAAAAAATATGGAGAAATATATTTTTATTTCGTATACGCAGAGAAGTTGTATGGTCTTAAGTAGTTTATGGAAGTAAATAAGATTTTTAAATATACGAGTATAACAACATTTGCTTAAAAGAATCACTAAATATATATATATATATATATATATATATATATATAATATTGGGGAGTCGTGTTGGCCGATCTGGCTAAGGTGCTGGCTCCGCTTCAGCATCGTTGATGACGATGTTCAAGCGGGAGGCCCGAGTTCGAGCCTGGTTAGCATATAAAACTTTTACCGACTAAAACTCGGCTACCTCAATAATCCTACTAGCACTTTACTGATGTGCTGTCTAAATGGGCTTTGTTCCCGGTGACAATAAATAAATAAATAAATAAATTATAATATTCATATTATACGATTCATAGTCGTAATATTTTATTCTATTTTTATTGAAATTAGTAAAATAAATAAATAAGTGTAATTATTTAAATTTATATCATCGATTGAAGAATAAGATGTGTATGGCTTATATTGTATTTACCACCTTGATAAAACAATAATAGTATATTATAATTTAGTGATATAAATTCATTGCTCACCTTGATTCTTAAACATGAATTACGCTATGATTTATTTATAGATAAATTAAGTTTAAATGTCTTTTTGACTAAAAAGGAGATGGATACCGGAAGAAGTTATCCAAACTCCATTATCAAAACAAATTGAAAATAAATTTTGATAGAAGGCTAAAGGCAAAATGAAATTAAGAATTAGAGATTAATTCTTATTCTGTTTATCCATTTCGTTTGAATATCTCGAAAAAAATTACTTTTTAAACCCTCTCTTCAAAGGGTGATACAAAAGATTGATACAAATTGTCCCGCTTTACCAATGTTAAAATCTGGTCACCAAAATTTGGTTGAGCTTGCTAAAATGGCCTAGATTTTTATTTTTTGACCCCCCCTCCCCACTAATTTTGGTCCCACAAAAAAATATTTTCGTTATTATAGGTTCATTTTATAGTGTATTTCAATTTTCTTGTTTTTTTAGTTTGAAAAAAATGTAATTTTAAATTTTAACCCCTCCTCCCTCCCTCCCTTAATTTTAGGTCGAAATGCACCAAAATCTAATCAGATTTTAATCTCAATGCACCAAAACTACATGTAATTTGCGATATTCAGACTAGTTTTTAAGATAGCTCGTCCACAAAAATTTGGTAACGCACAGACTAACTAACAGACTGACAGACATTTTGACAAAACAGTTATTATCTCGAAAAATATAATTTTTTCGATCTTCACTTATTAGAGCTTTTTTGTAGACCAAAATGCCGTAGTTTCGATCAATTTTTTTAATCAAAATAGTCCAGCCGTTTTTGAGATATTTTGAAAAAAAGAACAAAAAAACACATTTTTCATGCACGATTACAGTACTTGACCATACCTTGTATGATAAAGTATAAAGAGAAAGGGCGGAGACAGATCTACGATGGGCTACGGAGTCGAGAGTGTCAGTTAATGCAGGATCTCCAAACAAAAATTTTCTAAAATGAAAAAACTAAATCTCCCTCTCATTTCCTTATTGAGTAAGGACGAAAAATTTGACTAAGGGGCCATTCATAAAATAGGTCAAGAAAAATTTCACCTTTTTGGACCCCCCCCCCCTCCCTCGTCACTCTGCGTCACATTTTCTAGGACCACCCTAACAAATATAACGTCATAAAAGTTAGACCACCCCCATCTAGATTTGTTGACAACAAGTTAAGAAAAAAATTAAAATAAAATTGATAAAGTATGAACGTCACATTTTCTTAAACCCCCTCTCTCTCCCCTTGTCACATAACAAGCAAGTACCTGGAGGCACCGAGCGATGCTCGGTAACTTCTTCCTTCAGTTAAAAGCTTTATTTTAATATTATTTTTAATTTAAAATTCTGATAAAAAGGTCGATTTTCATTTGAAAGCCGTTTTCAAATTAAAAAAAAATACAAATATATATATTGTATTCGACGCGTCAGAACCGACACCTAGAAAATTCTCCTCATAAGTTACTTATAATGTTTCGCCTACTGTGTTATTTTTTTAGAAAATTGAGACGTGCTTATGCGAAAGATATTTTTAAATAAATTCTTGATTATTTTTTATTCTATTAAATAAATAAGGTTCCTTATAAAAACAATTATAAAACGTTTATTAATAATTCTAACGTTTAGGGAGAACAACAAACCACAAACACAATACATCTTCAAGGACTTTGAGAATAAAGGATTTACCCGACCCATTGTCTGCCTGAGCACAAAAGGAAAAGGGAAACCTTTTTTTTGGGAATGGGATTTGTCTACCTGAGAATAATTAATTTGATTACGAAAAAACCCATGAAAAACAATTTTGTCGAAGATGAGACCGTGACAGATCGAATTGTCACCCCAAAAACCTCCTAACCCATGAATTTCATCAAAATCGTTAGAGCCGTTTTCAAAATAGAACTAAGATACAAACAAATATATATATATAAACAAATATATAAACAAACAAATAAATAAATATAAAATTTTTGCTCGTTTAATAAGAATAGATACCCCCCCCCCCCCCTGGATGAGAACGTATTTCATGAATGGCCCCTAAGCAATTTATTTTTATTTATTTAGTATTTTTCCATCTCGGATCTAATAGAGGATACCCTCTTGAAATTTTCGTAGAAAGTTAAAATTCTATTTCTAGCCGCATCTTGAACTCTTATATAGAATCTAAAAGTATTTTTGGCTCGAAATGTGAGGTGAGTTTAAAAAATATTTAAATTAAATAGGAAGCTGTAATTTTTGGTGCACTTAGTTAAGCCTTTATCTAAAAGCTCGTATAAATATTGCAGAGTCCCCTGAAATTGTCCCTGGTATGGTGACTTTAATATCATCTTTTTTAATTTTCTCTTGATTTTTTCTCTTCGTACCTATGGGGACCGTGCGATAAACATAGAGATAGCACTAATGCCGAAGGTAGCGCTCTTTTGTGTTTATTTATTCAAATAATTTGGGTGAATTGTGGCAAATATTCTATTATAGTGTATATCATAGATAAAAGAGTGCACGGATCTTAGGGGGCTGTGAGAGAGTCTCTTTGTCTTGGACGTTTAATAAATCATCCCCCAAAGATTACATTTTCGTCGCCAGTTGGCGCTAAAGTTCTGACTCACGGTCCCTATTGCATTATTGAATTTATAAAACTATTAGAAAAAATAAAAATAAAAATTATATACAAATAAAAATTCTATAAAAGTATAAGTAATTATTTTTGTTATTATTGAATCATGAAAACAATTATAGATTAATGTGAAAAGCATTTAATTTGAAATTAATTCTAAAATGAGGAAATAACTGATTGTGGGAACTCAATGGAAGAGTAGGTAGATAAAATTAATTAATTATTCATGCAGATGTTCTATTTCATAACTTCTGAATCAATTATAGGAATATAATAAAGTAAAAGTTTAAGCCTAGATAGTCAGTTGAAAAGTTTAGGCTACAAGATCAGGTAAGATATTAACATAGGTTGGTCTATTATTCTCGATCAGTAATTTTTTCGCAAAAATTTGTATCATTTAATATCTTAAAAATTTTTAAATTATTTAAATGGAGAAAAAATTTGCCTTGTTATTTATTATTAAGTTTAATAAATTTTGTATTATATTAAAATAAATAAATTGACACGTTCTGATTTGGCCATCCACTTGACTTTACCATACACTTTTGGTTGAGTTTGGTAGAAGGGCCTAGATTTTAATTTTTTGACCCACCGCTCCCCATTTTGGGAGGTTTGTTTTTGAATTTTTAGTGTTCTAGGGACCCACTGATTATGTATACAAAATTTGGTTGAGTTTGGTCCGAAAGCCTAGATTTTCATTTTTTTTTTTTGTTATTTTAGGTTGTTTTTTTAGTTTGAAAATATTAAAATTTTAAATTTTTACCCCCCCCCCCCCTTAATTTTGAGTCGATATGAACCAAAATCTAATCAGCTCTTAATCTCAATGCACTAAATCTACTTGTGAAATTTGGTTTTGATATTCACACTTGTTTTTGAGCTAGCTCGTCCACAAAATTTGGTAACGCACAGACTAACAGAAATTTTGACAAAACAATTATTATCTCAAAAAATATAATTTTTTCAACGTTCACTTATTACGGCTTTTTTGTAGACCGAAATGCCATGGTTTCGCCCAATTTTTTTAATCACAATAGTTTTAGCCGTTTTTGAGATATTTTGAAAAATTAGCAAAAAACTACCTTTTTCATGCATGATTACAATACTTGACTATACCCTGTATAGTAAAGTAATAAAAATGTGGAATTTTACTTTTAGAAATTTAAATTGAAAATCAATTTCTTGAGTAAATACTTCAATTAAACTTAGTTAACTATTCAGTAAGTAATTTTTCGCATGATTGAATAAATTAAATACATTATAACATTAATATATTTATTCCATTTAGGGTTGTTATCCAATGTGTGAAATCGGACCTTATTAGCCTGTCTGTCTTTACGTCTATCATAGTATTCAAGCGTCTATAGTAAATAAGAAATAAAATTCTTGAAAATTAGAACTAAGGTCTAAAATCTAAATGAGGGTAGTAAAATATTTAAACGTGAGTTTTAGTTTTGAAAATATTTTGAATGAAATTTAAATATATATGAACATCAGTGGCGTGCGGTCCATGGATGCTGTGGATGCGGCGCATTTCTAAAATTTCAAAACATTCGGGGAACCGGGGTAAATTATTTTAAATGGGGTAACAATGAAATTAGCGGGGGAAATAAGAACATTTTTAAAATTTCTATTTTATAAACTATTAAAGTATTTTTACTTTGATAGCTTTTTATGGTTGATCATCAAAAACATTCAAAAAAATTCTTCATGAGTTGCATATCTCGCATATTTAGTTGGCATTTTTGATGTGTTGAACAAAGAATTCCAATGGAAAAATATTAATGTCATTTCAGCCAGGGAAAAGATATCAGCATTTGGGGCAAAACCTTCTGTATTGGAGACAAAATGCAGAACAAAACAAGATAGCTTCTTTTTTCAATGTTAGCTTTGTTTGTGGAAATTTTCATGTAAATTCCAATTAATTTAATAAATAATAAATAATATACATTTACCTTGCTTTTTTTGCTTTTGAGAATATAGGGGTAACAGCGACCTATGCAAAATATTTTGGGGTAATGGCTAAAAAAGTTCCCTGACCTCTGATTTAGATATTTAGAGTATTTTCATAAATTAATATGTATAAATAAGCTCGACTTCTAAATTAAAGGAGGATCTTTAAATTTTCCAATTATTATCCGTCTGCAAGTTAGCGCTCGGATTCGACTCCTGAGGGGGCGAAATTTTCTGACATAAAATATACATAAAATTATTGGATAAAAAATACTTGGCAGGTTTCACATTATTATTGTGAAACCTACCAAGTATTATTTAACCAATAATTTTAAAAATGTTTCACCAAGTACCAACACCAAATTCCTTAAAATCAAATATACATAATCCTATATTACTAAAGCGCATTTGTGCCTGCCTCTGTATGTACCTGCATGTACCTAAGTCCGTCCCCCAACAAAAACAGTCGTCATGGTTACCAATTTAAATGAAATTATCTATATATATATAAAATTAAGGTTTTGTCTGTACATTGGGGGTGGTGGTCTGGGTGGGGGTGCTGAGTGGGTTTCTGGGGAGGGGGGTCAGGTTCGAGAGGTGGGGATCCAGGGGTCGTCATGATTACCAATTTAAATGAACTTATATATATATATATATATATATATATATATATATATATATATAATTAATGTTTTGTCTGTACATTGGGATGGTGGGGTGGTTGTGGGTGCTGAGTGGGTTTTGGGGTGGGGGTCCAGGGGGCGAGCCTCGCAGCTAGTAATCTACTAAAATCTTTGATAAAATTGTTCTTATTCAATTTCTCATTTAATTATTATCCGTTATTTAAAATATTTCTATAAAAAACATTTTTTGTTTTGAAAAGTATATTGGTTCTGGAAATGAAATAAAATTGTTGCATGGTTTCATGCCCCTATTAAAATGAATGATTTTTCCGAAAAGGGCGCTGATAGAAGGTTTAAAGTTTCTAGGGATATGATCCAGTTCAAGCATGTCAAAGACAAGTTGAGACGAGTTTTGATCGAATAAAAATTGTTCTAGCTGAGGAACTATAAAATATTAATAATACAAAAAGGAATAAATAAAGATGATTTGAGAATTTCTGGACTAATCCATTTCTAAGGCTCACACAAAGTAGTATCCGTTTGGGGCAAAGATCCCAAAATATATTTTTAAAAAGATATGCTAAATTTGAAAAAAAAAACGAAAATGATACCGTATTCGATGGCAAAAAAAAAACGAAAATTAAAATAAAATTTCAAAAAATGAAGGGTACTTTTTTGCAAAGCATCCCCTGGTTGAAAAGTCACCAACCGCCACTGATGAACATATATATATTTATTCTAAGATGTTATTTATCATTATAGGGAGTTCGTTAATTAAGTAGAATAAGGTTAAATATTTTCAAATTTAAATAAGTAAAATGTGAGGGTGCGATAAAATTTCATAATTTTAAAAGTTTTTGCCCATATGAACATGTATGTTTTCCAAAAAATAATTATTAACCTTATTCTTTTATTACTGAATTCAATTTAAATTGAAAATACTATATATATTTAAATACATTTGATACTTTTTATTTATTAAATGTAAATTCTATATTTCAGGTCCCATTAAAAATATGTACATTTAGGTAAGTTAATTTTTTCTTTTATTAAATAAAATTTTATTTTAAAATACATTAAAGATAAGAGTAAATAAATATTATATTTAATATTGATTTACTATGAGTTAAGGATACTAGGTCACTTATTTCAGTCAGTTACTTTCTATACTTCCTGAAGATGGGTTGATAGCCCGAAATATATATATTGAAAAAAAGAATTTATTTCTTTTAATTTTTTAATTTTAATGTGAAATAAGTGACCTAGTATCCTTAACTCATAGTAAATCAATATTAAATATAATATTTATTAAAGATGTTTCACCTTTCACCAACACCACAATCTCTACTAATTATTAAAATACATTTTTTATAGGAGGGGGTCTAAGAAAACATGACGTTCACAGTTCATCAATTTTATTTAAATTTTTTTCTCAACTTGCTAATTTTATTATAGGGGATGTCTAGCTTTTGAGGAGGGTCCATAAATTACGTCACAAAGTGGCATCTCAGATTTGTGAGAAAATATGTGACAGGGGGTCCGGGGATCTTAAAAATTGTGATGTCACAAAAGTTTTCAAATATAAGTAATAAAAGTGATATTGTGACGTCACAATACAGAAGGGTTCAATAAAAATGTGACAGAATGTGACATAGGGGGAAGGGGGATCTTAAATTCGAGCAAGGGTAATTTATGGACGGCCCCTTGTGACGTTATATTTGTTAAGGGTTTCATAAAATGTGACACGGGGGTCCAAAAATGCGAAATTTTGCATGACGTATTTTATGAATGACCCCTTAAATTATTTAAGATTTAATATTACAAGAGCAAAAATTTTTTAAAAGGCGAACATAGAAACTAAAGTTAATATTTAATTTGAAATTTATTTATTTAATATTTTTCATAATCCGTAACACAAATCTAGCTAGATTCGATTGTTGTTATATAACATAGAAAAAGATGTTGTCCAGTGACGTGAACACTTATATGTGGAATTAATCTTTTCAAAAAAAGCAAATAAAACATTTTAAATAATATGATTAATAAATAAATGTAAAACGGTCAGCATCCGTTCATTAATTAGATCGATGCCTGTTGCTCTATAAAACCTTGAACGTCATTTCGAGGTCAATCCAGGGCGATTTGACACAGGCACGTTTACCAGCTGTCACTCATCTATCATTTTATCAGTGACAGTGGCCAAGGGATGCTGCCATCTCTCTGCTCTTCTTGACTCGAAGTCCTTTTTCCGAGTACAATGCAGTGGGCATATACTATATGGATGACTGTGTTTCTTAGTTCCTTCACGCCGACTCGACAGATTGAACAATCCGATGCCATTGTAAGTAATAAAAAGAGGTTTTAAATTACAAATTTTCTTAATAGAATAATTGTTTTTCGAAAGCTTTTTCTATCTATAGCTTCAACTGAGGGGTGAACCGCGACCTAATATGCCGTACAGTGTACACCTACTTCCACTTGTGCTTCCAAATATTTCCAAGTACTTCCAAAAATTCCCAAGTACTTTCAAATATTTCCAATTACTTCCAAATGTTTCCAAATACTTACAAATATTTTCAAGTGCTTCCAATTACTTCCAAAATACTTCCAAAGAGGTGTACACCTACTTCCAATCGCAGATCACCCCTCGGCTTCAACAGTGGCGTATCATAGGGTAAGCGGAATGAGAGGCTTGCGGGGGCCCCGTGTTTGTAAGGGGACCCAAAAAAGGCCGATTGTGTTAAAGTGTTTTCTTAAACATTGTTTTATAACACTTTTTTTTTTTTGGCTTTTCGGCCCTTCTAGCCATAAGCCTAATTACGATACTAGTTATATTTTTAAAATTTGTCTCTACCCCCGGGGGTCAGATTTTAGCTGGATGCCTCGAGCCGGATTCGAACCCGGGTCCACTGGTTAGCTCGCTGTCACGCTACCGCCTAGCCTATCTGACCCCTTTTATAACACTGTATTTAATTTTAGAAACGTAACAATACCTCGATTTTTTTTAATTCACTTCTAAATAAGGATTGGGGGGTCAGATAGGCTAGGCGGTAGCGTGACAGCGAGCTAACCAGGGGACCCGGGTTCGAATCTGACTCGAGGCATCCAGCTAAAATCTGACCCCCGGGGGTAGAGACAAATTTTAAATAATATATAACTAGTGTCGTAATTAGGCTTATGGCTACAAAGGCCGAAAAGCCAAAAAAAAATAAGGATTCTTTGTTTCAACAATCAAACTGAACTAATTTATACTATATTTTATGAAAAATTATTTGAGAGAGAGAGAGAGAGAAAAAATAAATGTTTTGTTAATAAGTACCAAAATTTGGATATAATCGTTCATGGTTGAGAATTTTTTTTATTTTTTGTTTAATTAATTTTAGGGGCCTCGTTATTTTACCGCTTAGGGCCCCCAATTGACTTGATCCGCTACTGATCTTCAAAATAAAAATATAAAAAGATTTTAATTTAAATTTCAATTTTACTGTACACATATTTAAGAAACGCTTAAAATTAAAGAAATTATATAACCTTCCGACTTTAAACTAATTTTACCTACATTTTAATTACTAATTAGTCCATATTTATATCACAAACCTTTTTTTTGCTTAATATCATAAATAAATTTACAATATCTTATATTTTACCGAAATTTCTATATATGATAAAAAAATTCAAATCTTTATAAAACAATCTTGGAACATTTATTTTGAAACTAGATGTTTCAGGAGAAATTCTCCCTTTATCAATAGAATTTTTTTTAAATTTGAAAAAAAATAGTTGTTTTCTCTAATGTTTCGAAAACAACCGTAAAAAAAAACATTAGCAAAACAAGTTTTTTTTTTTTTTTCAAATTTTTAACCTAAGATAAATTTTATTAAATCAATTATTTTACATGAATTTATGCATACATTGTTCTTGAGCTTCGACTCCGGAGATTACTTCTCCACCATCGAGTGTCCTGAATCATCTTTTTAGTTCTTGTTTTTAATAAAAGGAAAACTAATTAAATAAAAAAACCTCTTTTCCGATAATTATTCCTAATCCACCGTTCCGAATATATCCCAATATCTCAAATTTTTAACAAATTTCTATTGGATAAAGGAAGAATTTCTCTTGAAACGTCTAGTTTCAATATAAGCGTTCCAAGATTGTTTTATAAATAAGCAGGTTATAATGAAAGGCATTCCAAAAATTATTTAAATTTTATTCAATTTCGACGCTTCGGAGACTTTTTTCTTCCTTCTTCAGGGTATTGAATAGTTATTGATTAAATACCCTGAAGAAGAAGAGAAAAAAAGTCCCCGAAAATTGAATAAAATTTAAATAATTTATGGACTGGCTTTCATTATAACCTACTTATTTCGCTTACCAGTCCATCTCTCTAAGAAAATAAATAAAATGAAATTGTTCTATTAAGATTCGTATTTTTTTATTATATTAAAAGAATCAATATTAATTTTTCTTTTTACCTATATGGTATATATAAAGAAATGTCACAATTACTAATTAAATAAAGAATTCCGAAATTCAAGGAAAATATATTTCCATTGTAAAAATTATATAAATCATAATGATTTCATAATGCTTATTATTCATCTTAAGTTATTGATATTTGTTATTTGCAGGAAGTTATAAATATTTTTTTTATAATTGACTGCTAAAATTGAATGATCATCAATTGAATCAATTGGCATTCTTTCAATCATTATTCACTTTTCCTCTTTCTTACTCTCATAATAGTTGATAATTCACGTCTAGGAATTTCAATCGTAATAATTTTACTTTACCATACGGGGTATGGCTGTATTATAATCGTGCATGAAAAAAGTGATTTTTCCCTTCTTTTTTCAAAATATCTCAAAAACGGCTGAAACGATTTTGATTAAAAAAATTGAGCTAAACCATGGCATTTAGCTCTACAAAAAAGCCCTAATAAGTGAACATCGAAAATATTATATTTTTTGAGATAATAATTGTTTTGTCAAAATGTCTGTTAGTTAGTCTGTGCGTTATCAAATTTTGTGGACGAGCTAGCTCAAAAACTAGTGTAGAATATCAAAAACCAAATTTCACACATAGTTTTGGTCCATTGAGATTAAGAGCTGATTAGATTTTGAGCATATCGACCCAAAATTAAGGGGGGTGGAGAAGGGGTTAAAAATTAAAAAATCTAGGTCGTTTGAGCAAAACTCAACCAAATTTCGTATACATGATCAGTGGACCCCCAGAAGTCTAAAATTGAAAAAAACTAACAGCCAAAAAGAGAGGGGGGGGGGGTCGGAAAATGAAAATATAGTCTCTTGTACCAAACTGAACCAAATTTTTTATACATAATCAGTGGACCCCCAGAATTCTAAAAAATGCAAAAATTAACCACCCAAATTGGGAGGGGGGGGGGGGGGTCAAAAAATGAAAATCTAGGCCCTACATATCAAACTCAACCAAATTTTGTATACATAATCAGTGGGATCTCCAGAGGTCTAAAAATGCAAAAACTAACCCCCCACCCCTACATGATTATAAATAATTTTATTAAATATTAAATATAAGTGAGGGGCAAAGTTGTATGGTAAAGTCAAGTGGATGGCCACATCAGAACACGTCAGCTTATTTTAAAATTAAATAATAAAAATGGTTTCGATATTTTCTAAAGAATTAAGAGTGAATGCATCAAGCAGAGGACAACCTCTTTGTTTCTTTTAATGTCCTTCTGAATATTTGAAATCAAATTAATTGAAAAAGTTGATTAATTTGAATAAATTTTGAAAAATTAAAATTAGAAGCTCAGTTTTAGAAGTTTAGAAAAAGTAGGTATTATACACAAAATTAATTTTTAAATTTAAAGTTAAATATATAAAATAAAAATGTTATTTTCGGAATTTATTGTAAATATTAAAAAAAAAATTGACACGTTCTGATGTGGCCATCGACTTGACTTTACCATACACTTCTGGTTGAGTTTGGTACAAGGGCCTATATTTTCAATTTTTGACCCTAAACCCCCCATTTTAGGCGTTTTTTGCAATTTTAGTATTCTGGGGGAGCCACTGATTATGTATACAAAATTTGGTTAGTTTGTTCAAATGGTCCCCCCCATAATTTTGGCGCTAGAAAAAAACATATTTTCCTTATTATAGGTTCATAGTATAGTATATTTCATATTTCTTTTTAGATAGAAAATATTATAATTTTAAATTTTAACTACTCCCCCCCTTAATTTTGGGTCCATATGCAGCAAAGTCTAATCAGCTCTTAATCTCAATGCACCAAAACTACATGTGAAATTTGGTTTTGATATCCAAACTAGTTTTTGAGCTAGCTCGTCCTCAAAATTTGGTAACACTTCATAGACTAATTAACAGACTAACTAACAGAATAACGACTAACAGACATTTTGACAAAACAGTTATTTTCTCGAAAAATATAATTTTTTCGATGTTCCCTTATTAGAGACTTTTTTGTAAACCGAAATGCCATGTTTCGCCCAATTTTTTTAATCAAAATAGTTTCAGCTATTTTTGAGTAATTTCGAAAAAAAAGAAGCAAAAAAACCACTTTTATTCATGCACGATTACAATACTTGACCATACCCTGTATAGTAAAAATAGAAAATATGTAGGTATCTATATATTTTCAATTTTCCAAAATATAAATTCAGAAATGATTATTAAATTGTATAATTTCTATTTTAATAATAATAAAATAAAATAAATATAGTATAAATATACATAGCAGTGGCGGCCGGTGACTTTTCAAACAGGGGATGCTGTCCAAAAAAGTACCCTTCATTTTTTTTGAAATTTTATTTTAATCTTCGCTTTTTTTTTGCAAATTTCATCGAATACGCATCATTTTCGTTATTTTTCAAATTAACATTAGATTTTTAAAAAATATTTTTTCGGGCCTTCGCCCCAAACGGATACTGCTTTGTGTGAATGAGTGTAGAAGTCAGAAATTAAATCTTTTTACTTAAAATCCACAGTCCCTGAGATGGAAATCGACCATTTTCCACAATGAATCAGCCTGTCCTATAATAAAATCTTAAAGGAATTATTTTAATATCTAAAACAATATTTTTCTTTTAATTATTACAATAATCAGACATGAAGAGAATAATCGATAGAGGAAAATAAAGGGTGGGCCATAAAGATCTACCACATTTTGAAGAGGTTTAAAAAAATGAAAAAAATT
>JALMQS010000114.1:367839-386377 GCA_024734495.1 Forficula auricularia | reverse complement strand
GAGTTTTGAATTCGATATATTTCGGGGGTGAGCCCATCATATAAATAGAAATATATCGAATTCAAAACTCAATTTTGTTTTATTTCTTTTTTGTGAAACCTACCTCGCATCTTGCTCAAGTTTTATTATTATATTAAAATATTAAATTAACTCTTAAATATTATTATAACATTAAATCTCCTAAAAACATCCAGTTTCCCACATTAGATATAAAAAGTCTAAATTAAGAAATTATAAAGCTATCCAAGCATAAACCCAATAGCTCTACCAGCTAAAATATTTGTAACCTTGGTTTTTAAAAACTTAATAACCAAGGTCGCAAATATAACTTATATGTATTCTTATTGGTAAAAAGATAAATAACAAAGTGTTTTGTGAAATTGATCAAGATCCTGATGAAGCCATAATAAATTGGCGAAACGTCACAATTGATCGAATGTTTTAACACTGTTTAATTATTCCCATTTTCCTCTGATTTGTCAAATCTATTATTTATATTGAATACTGTTCAATAAGTGAATAGAGAAAGGATTAAAGATTAAAAAAATGAAATTCCAAATTGATCAAAGCGCATAGAGTGCGCAGGCCAAGTTCGAGCATTAGCTGACGCTATTTACACGACCCATTTCGAGCCAATTTCGACCCCCCTGCAGCTCGGAATCCATTTGAGCTACAGAGCTGAAATTATACACATATAATTATGTAATAAATCTTGAGGAGAGTGCCAAATTTCAATAATATAGCTTAAATAGATTCTGAGATATGGACCTGATAAAATATATAATTTTGGCACTCAGTGACAGGTCATCAAAACCTATAGGGTACTTCCAATCATTCCAGCATCATGAAATTTCGCCTGCTAGTAGAGTTTGGGACACAAACAAAGGAAAAATTCCAAAAATCCAAACTTTCTATCTTTCATTCCCTTCAAAATGGCGGGGGGGGGGTGCAAAAATAAAAATTCTAGCCCTTTGGACCAACGGGCTTCCTCATAGCTTACAAAAAGAAGAGAAATCTCAACCAAAACATTCTGTGAAAAAACAGGTCAAGTTCGAAAAAGTAGTCAAATCTAGGAGGGTGCAGCCAAGTTAAATTCGCCAAGAATAATTAAGTTGAGAAAATAGTAGATCCCATCAATCTCATCGATTCTCATCTATTACTTTAGGAATAACAATTCTACATTAGATTTTTGACGTTTCGATTATTATTGGTAACCAATGCTGAAGACATGAAGGAATCGGCTTAAAATCAAAAATAACTATCGATTCTCATTTTATACTCGAGGAATAACCATTCTACATTGGATTTTAAACGTTTCGGTTATTATTGGTAAGCTCAAGCTTGAGTTGTTTACCAAAAAAGAATTTAGTCTTTTTGATTTTAATCGAATGTTTCCTACATTTGATTCAATCGCGAATCGAATGCAGATGATTTTTGTCAAATATTGAGTGAAAATAATATCTGAACTTATATATTTCTAACTTGAAATAATCATGTTTAATAAATTTATAATTTTTCTCATTAATACATCAAAGAATAATTGATATATTAACGAGAATTGTTTTGACCGCGCTTTTTTGAAAAAGATATAAATCTCGCGAGACTACTTCGGAACGAGAAAAACATAGAGTAATATGGAGTGGAAAGCTACCGTATATCGAAAAAGCGCTCTCTAGCGACTGCAGGGCGAAAACTCTTAGTTCTTAAGAGCTATCCAAAGATCATAGAACATTCAAAGCCTTTGTCATAAATAAAAGATACATACCCTTTATGTTATATATACTAGTATATAAGCGCATTTTTTACTCTTGATAATGTCACCAAAATTTGCCCCGAATAGAGCGGTTTCCGCCATTTTATTGCCCACTGGTTTCGCCCTCATCTCGCCAGAGAGCTCTGTAACTCGTATATGCTAAAATACATTGGTTCCTTATGGAGCCTTCCACTCTATATTACTCTATGGAGAAAAATTATAAATTTATTTAACATCATTATTTCAAGTTAGAAATATATAAGTTCAGATATTATTTTCTCTCAATATTTGGCAAAAATCATCTGCATTCGATACGCGATTGAATCAAATGTAGGAAACATTCGATTAAAATCAAAAAGACTAAATTCTTTTTTTGTAAACAACTCAAGCTTGAGCTTACCAATAATAACCGAAACGTTTAAAATCCAATGTAGAATGGTTATTCCTCGAGTATTAAATGAGAATCGATCATTATTTTTGAATTAAAGTCAACATGAACTGCAAATTGCAAATGATATATGATTAATAATAAAAGAATAAACATATTAATATTTCAAATGAATTTGGATAAAGTTTAGCAACGATCCGTTGCAGTTTATTTTTTCTAAAATAAGACGAGATTGGGAAATCATCCAACAAGTTTTCGAAGAATAAATGGGCAGATTTTCAATTTTTAATGTGAAATCAAGATTTCGGAAAAAATAATCGCAATTTTGGCATATTTTGATTCCATTTATATTAGATACTAGCTGCAAGGCCCGCCTTCGGCGGCCCTCTTGTAAGCCAGGGGGCACGCCCCCTGGACCCCCAACCCACGAACCCCACTCCCCCCAACCCCGCCCAGCACCCCCCGCACCATGCACCCGTGCCCAACCACCGACACCACCCCGCACCATCCCACTACCCCCCTGGACCCTCACCTGACACCCCCCCGTCCCAACCACCCCACCCCACTAAGCCTCTGGATCCTCACCTGAACCCTCACTGCTCTACCAGGCCACCGTGCCCTCGCGGGGTGGAGCCCGCACCACCCTACTACGCCTCTGGACCCTCACCTAAAGTTTAGGTCAGGGTCCAGAGGCGTAGTAGTGGAGGGTTTAGGTCCTAAACCCTCCACTCCACCCTGCACCCCGGATCCCACCCCGTGCCCTCCACCCCCGCACCCAGTTTTTTCATTTCTAGCCTTCTAGTGACCCAGAGATTATGTATACAAAATTTCGTTGAGTTTGGTCAAAGAGCAAGAATTTTCATATTTTGACCCTCTCCCTCTTTTTGGGTGGTTTTTTGGGGGAATTTTTTTAAACAAAAGTTGTCAGAAATCACATCCCCTACAACTTTGCTCATAATAAAATTTGCCGTAGAGTTAATAGTTTAGGAGTTACTTGATAATTTCCCCCCAAATCTCCTTTTGGGGTCAAAATATCAAAACGTTATATAGCTAAAAACGTAAGTTAGAAGACATCTGATGTAAATATGAAATTTCATAATAATCCCTTCAGACGTTTTTACGTGAATCGTGAGCAACTTTTCGGAAACGGCGAAAACATACAAACATACAGACATACAGACAAGAATTTTGTTGACGGTGTTTTCGTTCATAACTTTGCTTGAAATGTGTGCAACTAAAATTTGGCGTGATTTGGAGCAATGTACAGACAAAACCTTAATTTTATATATATAGATAAATATTTTACTTGCAAACTTTCTGATTAAATGTAAGGCTTGGCTATTAATTAATTAATATATTATTTTTGTTTTGTTTTTCTAATTTAGATATGAAACCGTCTGCAACTGTCCTGGACGAGATTAATTCTTCGTCCTTTGTTCAACGACCATTTGTTTCATCAACAAACAACAACAAATCCGAAACAAACGATCCACCACTGCCAGCCATTGTTGCCTCAACAGAGAAAGAACAACAATCGGATAACAATAGCTCGGGACTTTTTCATTCCACTTTTGCAATCGATCACCCATCCAGACATGAGAAATGGTTGAAAAAATTATTCTCCTTAAGACAAAGAGCGATGCACGGCGAACCAATCGCATGAATTATTTAAACATTTTAATTAAATAATACTGTATAATTTTGTGATAAAATTTAAATAAATATTTTTCTTTTTTTTTATTTAAAAATACAAATGATAAATTTCGTTCATAATTTGTAATTTATATTTTATTATATTCTTAACAAAATATTTGTAATACAAAAAAACCTTAAACTATATAATATTAGTCCATATACCGGGTGAGTTTTTTTTTATCTTGAGACATTCTTATAACTCAAAAACAGTGCATTATATAGAAAAAAGTTTCAAATAAAAGTTTGTTTATATCGAGGGGGAAACTAAACTCCGCTATTGTTTGTCGACCTAGAACAAGCTTTCAAGGGTAATTCAAGGTCAAGTTCTGTTTTTTAATGTAGTTGTTTCGACAAATGGGTTTTCTTAAGATTTTTTTGAAATTTAGTCAGATTATTATTTAAATACTTTTGCATCGATTGGTGTCAAAACGAAATTTATGAACACTACAGCTCCGGAGATATTAAATTTCAAAAATATGAGTTTTTCAGGCTCTTTAACATTGCACTATACGGGATATCGCAAAGTTTACATACATATTTAATTATAATTAAGAAACCCTTCTTACCATTTTTATAAAAAACTAAAGCAACATTAAACAATAACCAATACATATTTTAAGACAATTATAATTCATAGCTACAACACAGTTTCTGAGATAATAAGGAATAAATATTGAAAAATGTATAAAAAAAATGTACACTAAAAACAATTTGGCAACAGCGCATTTATTTAACCAGCGAAAGATGTTTAAAGCGCACATGCGCTAGATTTTTTAAAAATTATAATTTTCATAAGGTGTAACGTAGACGTTGATTACATTTGTTAAAAAATAACAAAATGATTTTTATAGAAATAAATCGACCTTTAAAATGTATTTTATCTGTCATTTTAATATAAAAATATTCAATCTCTTTTTTTTTTTGTTTTTAATGATATTGATGTGAGAAGGAGATACACCAGAAGGTGCATCCCCTAAAGGCCTGTATGGGCTGGCCCCTCCATCGTGAAAAGAACAGAGTAGAAGGAAAAGAAGCCTGGATCACGAGCCAATCTCAGAAACTTAGATACAATTCAATATCCAATTTACTAAGGTTTTAGGGGCTTCGAGCAGTGGTAAATTCTCCGCGCGATAAATTAGGTTAAATTTATCTCCCACTTAATTTTTATTACCAGACCCTATACTTACAGAAAAAATGTCTGGGTATAGCCGGGAATCGAACCCGAGACCCCCGGGTTGCCAGCCAGTTATTCTGACCATTACACCAGGGAGGCGGACAAATATAGTACAATGATACCAGATTTCTCAAACGAGCACGAGATTGGCTAATAGTGGTACATAACAGCAAAAATTTTTGGGCTTATGAATTATGAATCCTTTTGTCTGTTCTATATACTCTAGCATTAACTTTTTGCTAGTATTGTCGCGAAACAACTACCTTAAATAGTTGTAGTTAATTTGTATTGATGTTTGTTAATGTATTGTAGCTATATTGTCAGTGCTGGATTTCCGCCTAGGCCCACAAGGCCCGGGTCTAAGGGCCCTGGAGATCCCGGTTGCGGAATCTTTTTTTATTTTTCAACCTAAAAAGATCACAAGGGATCTACAACAGGCATTACAAAAATATCATATAGGTAAGTATGCAATCACAATCTCTGGCCAAACAAATATCGCTTAACATTCTCATTAAAATTACTAAGAGTTTCTTACGAAACTATATCGTTTGGAATCTAAAGACGTCCGTGAAGGAGCCAGAAACGTTATAACTTTTTATCCGGGGATTTGGATATGACTTTGGAAAACGAGTGTCTGCACCTGCAAGCTCATTTGTCATCGAACTATGAAGTTATGGAGTTATCTTCACTGAAGCTATACAAATACTTATCGGAAAAAGGCGTTGTGAACATTTATCCAAACGTAGGAATTGCGTTCCGAATGCTTTTGTGTACACCATCGTCAAACGGCTCAGCAGAACAGTCGTTTTCAGCGCTAAAGAGAGTAAAGAATTACTTAAGATCTAATATAAGAGAGAACAGGCTCAATTCACTCTCTGTAATGTACATAGAGTCAGAAATAATGCAGTCAATTGACTATGAAGACGTCATTCGTTCTTTTGCACAGAAGAAAGTTCGCCGTAAGATTGTATAAATTTTATAGAACAACGTAACTATATAGTAACATAGACTGTATTATTCTGATATTTATTAAACTCATTAAATTCGATTGAAAAGTTTTTGTTTTGCCGAGAGTAACAGAGTTGTTGATTCACAAAGAGGACAACCTCTTTGTTTCTCTTTGTCATTAAATTCGATTAAAAATTTCTTTTTTCCTCTCTTCTTTTGTCTATATATATATATAGTCATTTTTTTAGTTTTATTCTTTTCTCTATATTCAGTATATTTATTGTTTTTGTTCCATATAATTGTTTCCCTTTTTAAATTTTTTTCTCTTGATCTGTTTGTAAATTGAGCTAATATTGTACATAAAAAAGGCTAGATGCCCCTACAAATACAATGTTCTTGAATAAATAAAAAAAATATATATATGTTCTGTACTAGTGCATTTAATTTGCTAAATTTCCAAAATAACTTTGAGATGGTGGGGGGGGGGGGGGCAAATGTCAAATGCCTAGGGGCCCTGGGTTTCTTAAACCCGCCCCTGTATATTGTATTGATGTTTGGAGGACCTAGCCACCGAGGACTTGTGCCTCTAAGGGCCGGTTGTATGTCGCAAAGTAGTCTTTTACCACTAACAAACGGTAGATGGTAAATGGAGGGACTGGGATGGCCAATCAGATGACAGGCACTTTCAGTTCCTGTCATCCGATTGGCCATCCCAGTCCCTCCATTTACCATCTACCGTTTGTTAGTGGTAAAAAGCATTTACTTTGCGACATACAACCGGCCCTAAGCAGGTCGAAGAATAAAGATTTATTTATTTAAATTTTGAATAGAGCGGCATGATTGAGCGTGTCCGGGTTGCCTAGCAACGATACTCTCGAGGTTGGCAACACTTGCGACGTCAACGCCACCTGGGCCGACACCTGGAAGCTTGTTCTGCCAACGACAGCCATCTTGCTGGCGAACTGGCAGCAGCCAGCCCCTGTGTGTTGGCGAAAACAACAATCCCTAGGAAAGGATGATGTATCCATTGCGACCATTTGGTAAATGGACAGAGGGAATTCGCACAAGCACCCATTGAACCAAACAACCGAGTGCTCACTTGACCAGCTGTTTGGTTTGTCAATCACACAGATTGGTTGTTTTCTAAGAGAAGAAGAATAAAAAAAAAAATCAATTGCTTTCGTGGGAGGGTCGGACTGAGTGGCTGGCTTAAAAAACAAGCCGAGAATGAACCGAACAGAGGGACTGGTGCAAAGGCGAAACGTCGTGTCCAGGGAGAACGGCGAGGGAATCTCGAAAGATGTGCTCGAAAATGAAGAGAAAAAGCCAGAGGGCGAGGAGGACCTCGAGGATGGGGACTCGAAAGAGACCAGGCTCACACTCATGGAGGAAGTACTACTACTAGGACTCAAAGATAAAGAGGTACCTCCTACAAACACTCATTTCTTACCAATTCATTCATTCATTATTAACACCCTTTTTAATTAACACGCATTTATTACCTTCACCTGTATACATATGTATCAATGTGACATTTCATTCTGTTAAATCCCGCAAACATTTCCCCATAAAAATAATTGTTTACCTTTTCAATTTAAATGAAATTAATTAATAAAAATAAAAACATTCATTATTCTGTTAAATTCCGCAAACATTTGACCATAAAAATAATTGTTTACTCAATTTAAGGTAGGTAGTTCTTTATTTTTATTTAGATCTTAGTAAGTTGACTATCCAATAATTAAAGGTGTTTTTATGTTATCTTATACCTTTAAATAAGCTATTCTTGTTCTATATTCATATAGAATTGGTTTCTCGAAAACGGCTATATATTTATGTTGCAGTAAAACCCCGTTTTTTTTTTATTAAGAACGGGTTCATACTAGTTAAAACGCGTTTTACTGAATCCCTTTGTGGCAAAAAGACTTTACTGATGTTAATTGAAAAGTTTTTGTTTTGCCGAGAGTAGCAGAGTTGTTGATTCACAAAGAGAAACAAAGAGGTTGTCCTCTGCTTGATGCAAATAAACATACACACATATATATCTAGATGATATATCTGTATATATATATTATTTATTTGTTTGAGACTATAGTTTCGAAGACTTGGTCTTCATCATCAGTCTTTTTTAATTATAAATGTTTGTTTTTCATGGAGTCAATATCGTATGGATATTGAAAATTTGGTGTTCCTTCCTCACTGGTGGTCAACTTAGAACCAATTGGAGAATATCCATACGATATTGACTCCATGAAAAACAAACATTTATAATTGAAAGTAATGGAAGGCAGCCCAGAGGTAGTGAGGAAAGAAAAAATTAACACATATAAAATAAGGTGTAATTTATTGGAATCCTTCCTCCTTTCCTTTCATTCATTGACCCTTTGAAACCCTGAAGAAGGAGGAAAAATCCTCCGAAACGTCGGTTTGAAAGGAAAGGAGGAAGGATTCAATAAATTACACCTTATTTTATATGTGTTAATTTTTTCTTTCCTCACTACCTCTGGGCTGCCTTCCATTACTTTCAATTAAAATTTCTACTAGTCCGTCTCTCTCCAGAGAAAATTTCGTTGCAAACAAACATTTATAATTAAAAAAGACTGATGATGAAGACCAAGTCTTCGAAACTATAGTCTCAAACAAATAAATATATATATATACAGATGTATCATCTAGATATATTTGTGTGTATGTTTATTTGCATCAGGCAGAGGACAGCCTCTTTGTTTCTCTTTGTTTACTGATGTTGGTTGAGTTTGGTTCAAAGGTCTAGAATCTTCATTTTTGACCTTTGGGTGTTTATTTTCAAAATTTTTAAACAAAAATTACATCCATTACAACTTTGCTTTTAATTTTTGACATTTTCGTTTAAAAAGTTTTGAAAATAAACATCCAAAGGTCAAAAATGAAGATTCTAGACCTTTGAACCAAACTCAACCAAAATCAGTAAATTCTAGTTGCCACAAAGGTATTCAGTAAAACGCATATTAACTAGTAAGAACCCGTTCTTACTAAAAACGGGTTTTTACTTCAACATACATAATAATCTATTAAGATGTTTAATAAAATTGTCCTTAAAATATAAATTCTCATATAATTAAAATACAGGTATAAAATCCAAAAAAACAAAGATAGTGTAAAAAAAGTTTGTGCTTACAAAAGATTTTGTAAATACAAACTCCTGATGATGGGCTAAAAACCCGAAATATATATAGAGTATTTAAAATAAAACTCCAAAAATATAATTAAAATTTTTTTAATTTTTATATTTTTACTTGTGAAACACCACTATAATCCCTTTAAAAACTCCGGTGAGAAATAAATACACTTTTTTATTTTTCAATTGTTGATGTTTTGATTAAAATTTTTGATCTTCATCAGGAGAGGTTTAAATATTTATTTTTCCATTGAGTTCCAGAATAGCAGAGTTGATGATTCATGAAGAGAAATCAATTAAATTTTACTGTGATTGATGCAGATAATACACTCACCGGCAAAAAAAACGCAACACCTAATTTTTTTTATTTTTAATATTTTAATTTTATAATATTTATCTTTGAACATATAAAAATTTAATATAATTTCTAGGATAATTTTAAATTTACAAATTTTAATTAAAGTTTAAAAATCTTACTTTAAAGTTTATTTTTTCAAAAAAGTTCTAATATAAATGTAAATTGTCCCACTTAATTATCACAAATAATCACCAATCGGCTCATCTTTTAATGATTTTTCGCAAATGAAAATCACAAAATTTAATTTTCTGGTAAAAATGTATTGTTTAATCTAATTTAACAAAATTTGAAATTTGGAATCAATGTTACCGATTTGTAATTAAATTATTAATAATATAGATTAAAAGTGTTTAAAGTTATATAAAATGACTTTAAAAATGATATAAATGTTTTAACTTTGTTAAAAAATTGATTTTATAAAAGTAAAAGATTAAAAATACAAAAAAAAATTAGGTGTTGCTAAATTATGTTGATTAATGTCCATTATAATTAGTAGATTAAAAATTCAGTTTATTGGACAAAGTTTTTTTATTGAAGTTCTTCTTCAATTTTTGTACAACGTTTCTATGTTTATATCTATGACCTGTCAAATACATCTATACTTATATTGTTTTATTGTATCAATCTAGAAAGAAAAAATTCTACTATGTCTCAGTTATTTTTATCTTTATTTCAACCAATGTTGTTCTAACCAATTGAGTACTTGAAAAAGTCTCGAGAGAGACGAAACGTTGTACAAAAATTGAAGAAGAACTTCAATAAAAAAACTTTGTCCAATAAACTGAATTTTTAATCTATTAGGTGTTGCCTTTTTTTTGCCGGTGAGTGTATATATATATATAGTTTATTTGTTAGAATTTTGTTAAAAGTTTGTTGAGTGACCAGCTTACCATTACCCCAAAACTAATTTACCTAGATCCAATCGGATATTTGAAATCATAGAAAATAACAGCTAGAATATTTTTATTTAAAAATACTTATTATAAAGACATACCTTCGAACTCTACAACTCACTAACAAATAAATTATAAATATAATATGTAAATATATGTTTATTTGCATCAAGCAGAGGATAACCACATATTGTTTTCTTCTTATGAATCAACAACTCTGCTACTCCTGGGTTACTAAATCTTTTCAAAGAAAAATAAATATTTAAACTTCTTCTGATGAATATTAAAATTTTAATCCAAACGTCAACAAAAATATGTATACCGGGTGAGTTTTTTATCTTGAGACAGTCTTATAACTCAAAAACAGTGCATTATATGGAAAATAGTTTCAAATAAAAGTTTATTTATATCAATAAGTTGTTGTAGGGAAATAAGGACAATAGCTTATACAAATAATTTTTTATTTTAGGCCAACGTTTCGTCAACTTTGTTGACTTCCTCAGGGCTCAAACAAATATGCAAAGAAGTTAATTTGTTTGAGCCCTGAGGAAGTCAACAAAGCTGACAACGTTGGCATAAAATAAAAATTATTTGCATAAGCTAACATATTGTCATTATTTCCCTACAACAACTTATTAATTTAATCGATGGACATAAATAATCAAAATAACATTTGTAATGTTGAAGCTTTTGTGGTCTTGTAGATAATTTCGATTCATACTATATACCGGGTGAGTTTTTTTATCTTGAGACAGTCTTATACCTCAAAAACAATGCATTATATGGAAAAATGTTCCAAATAAAAGTTTATTTATATCAAGGGGAAACTAAACTACGCTATTGTTTGTCGACGTAGAACAAGCTTTCAAAGGTATTTCTATCTCAAGTTCTGTTTTTTAAATGAAACCCTATATTTTTCAATTCATTTTTTTCACTTAATAGAACTATTTAAAATTCTTGAGTTTAAAAAAGTTTATTTCTCATGTTAATCCAGTAGATAGTTATATTATATTACCATAATAAAAATGGAGCATTTTTTTGTTGAAGACAGAATTCGAATTGTCTTAATTTATGCGGTGAATGTGGAAGAAGTCTTATGAAGCTGCCATGGAAACGGAGGCCGAACGTTTTCCTGATAGGAATACACCCTCAAGAGCTTCATTTTATCGTGTTGTAAATCTGTTTAAAAAACAGCAAGTGCTACGAAGAAACTACAACAGGCCAATAACGAAATTGGAACTGGAATTCATCCAGAAGACTTGCGATATACTCTGGAATATCACAGAATAGTGTCGAAAAATTATTATTTATTATTAAATATTTGATCATTATTATTTGATAATTAAGTTGAATAATTGTTAAGAATAATTATTATTTGGATTTTTTTAGATCTAATTGATTTAATATTTTGTTTATTTGATGTCGTATAAAAAAATAGTTCTTATGAAAGTTGTTGAGTTTTTTTAAGATTAAGGATCCTTAAAGAAATATGTAGGTTTTCCATTTAAAAAACAGAAGTTGACCTTGAAATACCCTTGAAAGCTTGTTCTAGGTCCACAAACGATAGTGTAGTTTAGTTTCCACCACGATATAAATAATCTTTTATTTGAAACTTTTTTTCATATCCACCACTGTTTTTGAGTTATAAGACTGTCTCAAGATAAAAAACTCACCCGGTATATTCGTGTCTGCCTGCTTTAAATAATATATTTCATTTACAAATACATCATTAAAATTATTCGATTCTAACCAGGGGACCAGGGTTCGAATCCGACTCGAGCATCCAGCTAAAATCTGACCCCGGGGGTAGAGACAAATTTTAAAAATATAACTAGTATCGTAATTAGGCTTATGGCTAGAAAGGCCGAAAAGCCAAAAAAAAAAAAAAATTATTCGATTCTTTAAGTAAAAATTTTGTAAGGGAATTGGATAAATTAATGTCAAACGAAATCATGAGTGTGTCTTTTGCTTGATAGGTTTAATATTAAAAAAATTTAGACTCAACGTAACCTCAGACTCCTCTTCTGTATACTTCGTTATATTAAGCAGAAGACACATTCTTATGATTTGTTTGACATAAATTGCACTTTCTCTCTTTACTTTAACATCTATTAATACTTAATTTGAGTATAGATTTCATTCTAAAACGTTGACCTTTACTAATTTAAAAAAAAATCTCTTCGTCTAGGATACGTAACAAACACAAATCACGAAATAAAAAAACAAACAATTGAATAATTCAATTGTTTATTAATATGTATTACCAATAAAGTCTGCCAAACAAAGAACTTATGCAATTCTTGTCTATTTATTATCTCTCTATATATATTATATAAAAATACCCAGATCTAGAATAGAAATGTTTTTCCTTATTTGAGAATAATTTAATATTCTTAATTTTATTTCTAAATAAATTGACACGTTCTGATGTGGCCATCCACTTGACTTTACCATACAATTCTGGTTGAGTTTGGTACAAGGGCCTAGATTTTCATTTTTTGATCCCTCCTTCATTTTGGGGTGTTAATTTTTGCATTTTTAAACTTCTGGGTGCCCAGTGATTATGTATACAAAATTTGTTTGAGTTTGCTCACATGGCCTAGATTTTTATTCTTTGACCCCCCCCCCTCCCAATTTCTGCGTCAGAAAAAAAATATTTTCGTCATTATAGTTTCATTTTATAGTATATTTCATTTTTCTTGTTTTTTAGTTTGAAAATATTATAATTTTAATTTTTAACCCCCCCCCCCCCCCACCCTTCTTAATTTTGGGTCGATATACACCAAAATCTAATCAGCTCTTAATCTCAATGCACCAAAAATACATGTGAAATTTGGTTTTGATATTCACACTAGTTTTTGAGCTAGCTCGTCCACAAAATTTGGTAACGCACAGACTAACAGACATTTTGACAAAACAGTTATTACCTTGAAAAATATAATGTTTTCGATGTTCACTTATTAGGGCTTTTTTGTAGAGCAAAATGCCATGGTTTTGCTCAATTTTTTTAATCAAAATAGTTTCAGCCGTTTTTGAGATATTTCGAAAAAAAGAATAAAAAAAAACACTTTTTTCATGCACGATTACAATACTTGACCATACCCTGTATGGTAAAGTAAAATAAAGATATTATTTCGTTTTTTTTTATCAATGAGGTTTTCCTCTGCTTGATGAAAATAAACATATCCATAAAAATTACAAATATAAATATGTTTATATATTCATATACCAACAACGTTGTTTTCTGAATTTTAGAGAAAGCAACTTTTTTTCTTTTTTGAAAATTTTACCATTGAAAAAGGAAGAAATTCTCCCGAAACGTTTGGTTGAAAATAAACGTGTTCTAGATAGTTTTTATTTTTTTAATATTTTAAATACAATCAATAAATATTTTTTTCTTTTAAATATGTTTATATATAATTTATTTGTTTGAGACTATAGTTTCAAATGTTTGACCTTCATCATCAGTCTTTTTAATTAGAAATATGTCATCTATTATTTCTCACTATTTATTCAATTATTCGATTTGATTTAGAAAAATTAATTCGTTTTGTGGAAGATCCCTCAACAAACTTGGCAGTCATTTGTTGAATGACCTGCTTACTTTTACGACATAACGAACTTAGCTAAATCCATTTGAACCCATAAAAAATAACAGATCACATTTTTCGAATTTTAAAAGACTGATGATGAAAGTGAAACTTTTGAAACTATAGTCTCAAACAAAAATAAATTATATCACATACTCATAACTGTGACCTGTCTAAAATGGGCATTTAGTTCTAGAATTTCATTCATTCAAAAAAAAAAAAGAAATCCAGCTACTAATGTGGCCATCTTTAGGAATAGTACCTGGAACCACGGAGCGATGCACGGTAACCAAATTATAAAAATACAAATATATATAATACACGACCCTGGACCCCCCCCCCCCCCGAAACCACGCACTTCGCCCCACCACTGCATCTCCACTGCCATCCCCACTCCGCCCCACCCCAACCCCCGGATCCCCCACAACTGCATCCCTCCTCCTGCACCTCCCACATCACCTCACCCTGTACCCAGTTTTTACATTTCTAGCTTTCTAGTGGTCCACATATTATGTGTATATTTGTTTACTCGTACACCAATTTGCCCACATTCTTTCATATTGATAAAAATAATAAAAAATAAATAGGAAAATAATAATAAAAAAAAATCTTATAGGATCTGTAATAAAAACATAAAATTAAATAAGATTTGATTCCAAGTTATATAAAAAAAGCCACTTCAACCACTTTATTTGTAAACACACCTGTTTTGTTATGAATCCGACTGTAATGTTATGATTTAGACACCTGTTAATTTAAAAAAATATCTTAATTTTATTATAACATAATAATATTTGTTATAACCTATTAGTTGATTTTATAATTAAAAAACCAATTATTAATAAAAGATAATTGAAAAAAAATGTAAACAAACTTTTTTATTGAGATTTTCATCTATAAATAATTACTTTAATTAAGAAAAAGTCAATTAAGATGAATTTTGTCTAAGTCCAGACCTAGCCAGATCGTTTTCTTATTCTCAAAACTTGTTAATAGAATTTGTTTCATCAAAATCGGTAGAGCCGTTTTCAAAATGGAACAAATATATAAATATATATACAATTTTGGCTTGTTTAATAAGAGTAGATTTATTAATAAATAAACAAAGGTATAATAACAATATGTGACGTTTAATCACAGCATAATTATTTGATCATTGTCCCAATAAAAAGTCACATCAAAAACCATTTGATTGATTGATTTTCAATTAAATGCTAATAATAAACCTTTCATCGTATAAATATTTCAATATTCTTTATTATTAAGTTTTAATAATTTTCTTTCTTTCTTTTTTTAATCGCATGTCAAGAGGATTTTTGACATGACGATTTGACAGGTATCCCCTCCCCTCTCCCTCCTCAATCTCTTCTCTAATTGATTATTGACATTATTGTTTACCATAATTATTAAATCAAATTCATGTTTATTAATTAAGATATCATTGTGTAATTAGATAATAACAAACAAAAAATATATTGTTGATTTTTGGAAGGACAATAGGGCGGGGGATTTTAAAAATACGTATGAATATGCTGGTATATTCTATCTTATCTTATCTTATATTATTAAATGAGCAATTCTTGTATATACCGGGTGAGTTTTTTTTATCTTGAGACAATCTTATAACTCAAAAACAATGCATTATATGAAAAAAGTTTCAAATAAAAGTTTATTTATATCAGGAGGGGGGGACTAAACTACGCTATTGTTTGTCAACCTAGAACAAGCTTTCAAGGGTATTTCGAGGTCAAATTCTGTTTTTTTAATGGAAACTTATATGTTTCTATACAAATTCTTAATCTAGAAAAAAACTGAACAAATGTTATTAGAAATATTTTTTATACGACATCAAATAAACAAAATATTAAATCAATTATATCTCAGAAAAAATATATTATAAATATTTTTAACAATTATTTAACTTAATTATCAAATAATAATGATTAAATAATTAATTATTAAATCAAAAAGTCACAACAATGAAAATAAGTGTTTATAATGATATTAAAACTTCATTATACACAAATTTAAGAGATTATTTTCTACTTAATAGAACTATTTAGTTAAAATTCTTGAGTTTAAAAAAGTTTATTTCTCGTGTAAATCCAGTAGATAGTTATATTGTATTACCATAATAAAAATAAAAAAAATTTGTTGAAGACAGAATTAAAATGGTCTTAATTTATGCGGTGAATGTGGAACAAGTGTTATTGGGCTGCCATTGAAATTGATGACGAGTGTTTTCCTGATAGGAATACACCCTCACAAGCTTCATTTTATCCTGTTATAAATCTGTGAAAATAAATAAATAAATAAAAACAAGAAATAAGACTCAAATAATAATGATCAAATATTTAATTATTAAATAAATAATTTAATAATTTTTCGACACTTTTCTGAGACATTCCAGAAAAACTTTTTTCATATAATGAACTGTTTTTGACTTATAAGACTGTCTCAAGATAAACAAACTCACCCGGTATATAGAATTGATTTTTATATTTCGATATATTTCTGTTCTTAAGTTATGTAGATAGATTGAAAACAAATTATGGTCGAAAATGATTTTTCTCCTCTTTTCACACATTATTAAGCACAATGAGCAATTTTTTTTGCATTCTGAGTAAAAAAAAAGAAACGGTCTGCTAATTTTTAACAGGTGGGTGAATAAAAACAAAACAGGTCTGATGGGTGTGTGTGTGTGTGTGAATAAAAACAGAACAAGTGCTTGAATAAATAAATATTAATTAAAAATAATATTGATGGAAAAAAAAACAATTTCTATTTGGTGACAGAGTTAAATAAAATTATTGAAATAAAGGTTAATTAATTAATTTATTTATATGGCAAACACGTCTTTCTTGGCTATCATCAGAATATTTTTTCTTTTTTTTTTCTAGAATTTAATATTAAAAATAAATAAGCTGACGTGTTCTGATGTGGCCAAGCCACGACCCCCGCTGATAAAAGCCGAATCACTGGCATCCTGTTTCGCAACTAACTCCACTTTAGATGACAAGGCGCTTAACCCGCCACTTATACCCCCAAACCAACCTCATGGGCAAAATAATTTTCAGGCCCCAAATAATCATAAAAGCCATTAATAAATTAAATTCCAAATCCGCCGCAGGCCCGGATAACATCCCCGCAATTCTCATTAAAAAATGCGCCCCTGAACTTGCCCCTATCTTATCCAAGCTATTCCAACTCTCTTACGAGTCGGGCATATTCCCCAAAAGCTGGAAAATAGCCAGAGTCACACCTATTCTAAAAAAGGAGACACATCACAAATCTCTAATTACAGGCCTATCTCGATCACCTCTGTTCTTTCCAAATTAATGGAATTAGTCATAAACCAACACGTCCTTCATCACTTAGAAAACAATAAATTAATTCACGATAGGCAATATGGATTCAGACAAAATCGTTCCACAGGCGACATCTTAACCTATGTCACCCACACCTTGAACAATACTCTAGAGGCCGGAAAAGAAACCCTCGCTGTAGCCCTTGATATCTCCAAAGCTTTTGACCAGGTTTGGCACAAAAATCTTCTTGCCAAACTGCCAGCCTTTGGATTCACACCAACACTTCGCAAATGGATTGAAAGCTTTCTGACAAACCGAAGTATAAAAGTTGTGGTGGATGGAACATCTTCTGAATCGTTCTCCACAAACTCTGGTGTTCCCCAAGGCTCTGTAATCTCCTCCACACTCTTCCTTATTTATATAAACGACCTTATTGATCAAACGGCAAACCCCACTCATTGTTACGCCGACGATAGCACTCTACACGGCAAACCCTCTCTCCCGAATAATCGAATCAATATTGCCTCCTCAATTACTCTCGACCTAGACAAACTGAATAAATGGGGCTCTCAAAATTTAGTTAACTTCAATTCAAACAAGACTCAATGTTGTCTAATTTCTGAGCGCGAAAATAGAGATTTCCCTGATATTCACTTCGATTCGAATACCCTGAAAATGTGTGACAGCCTATCCATGTTGGGCGTCTCTGTCGCATCTGACCTGTCTTGGAATGAACACATCTCCTCTGTGGCGAAATCTGCAGCAAGGAAGATTGGCTTCTTATTCAGGTCCAAGCGATTTTACAAACCCCCACAACTTCTCACCATCTACAAGGCCCAAATCCGCCCTGTCTCGAATACGGCTCTCATCTGTGGAGAGGAGCCTCAAAATATTCTCTTGCTACCCATGATGCAATTCAGAAACGAGCCGTCAGGCTAATTGACGATTCTACCATCACCGACTCCCTCGACTCGCTGGCTCATCGAAGAGATGTCTCTGCCCATTCCCTTTTCTATAGATACTATCACGGCAGGTGCTCTGATGAGATAAAATCAATAATTCCCCCAAAGCATGCTTTGCACGCAGCACACGTTTGCCCGACTCCCAACACTCTTTCGCGGTCAAATTGGAAAAGTGCCGGACCACTTCATTCGCGAATACATATATCCCCATGACTTCAAGGAACTGGAACTCTCTCCCAGCCTCTATCTTTCCCAGCACCTATGATCTTCAAACCTTCAAAACCAGGGTGCATAGACACCTACGTCTACACC
>JALMQS010000114.1:272051-367822 GCA_024734495.1 Forficula auricularia | reverse complement strand
CCCTAAAAAAGCGCCCTCAAATGGCAAAAATTTAAATTGCTGAATCCTATAAAAATAAAATAAAATTCTTACATAAAACATATTATACTACCTGTTTTATTAATATTTATTAAAAAAGTATATGGGTCCGAATTAACGCCTAACACATGGCCCTTCAAAGGCTAGCTAGCTACGGCACTGAATATATAATTAAAATATAATAGGCTAGGTTAAATCGACGAAAGGTTATTTATTCATGATCTTCAATATTTGTGCATAGAAGAATGTGATTAAAATTTTACGAATATTTAAAGAAAAAAAATGCCAACTGGGAATGCTGAGTATGCGATAAATTAAAAAAAAAAGCTATTAGAATTAATTGCTGAGACCGGTTTTGAGGAAAGACAGATGGAACATGGATTATATTAAAAAAGGATGATAAAGATATAAGAAAGTGAAATTTCTTTATTATATATATGTGGGACCTGAACTCTTCACTAATCCCTGCCTCTGGGTTCACTGTGGCTTGTTGCGTTTTGTGCCTAGGGGGTTTATCAAATAAAAGATTCACTTAAGATAAAATATTTATTAACAAGTATAATATTCTATATACAGGTGAATGACAACTTTCATTCGAAGGGCGTTAATTATAAAGGCGTAATAGTATTATCGTAATTGTTAAGAGAGTTCGTTATTCGTTAAGGGGTTGAATCTATGCCGTATCGTAATGCGTGTGTTCATGTGACTGTTGCCCGTTTGATAGTCAGATTGGAAGTGCTTTGGCAAGTGCCTGTGCTGTCATGATTTCTTTAAGGGTGGGAGAAGAAACATCACATGACAAACATGGAATATTCCATGTTTGGTGAAAACATCCATTAAAAGAATAATTTGAAGAATTCACATCCTTGTCATCATACTACTCATTTACGATGTATTTCCTCAAATCTGTAATAAATCAGAGAAGGTCCATGGATTACAGAAAAGAAGGACTGAAGCGTCTTTTACAAGGGTTTACTGACCGTCACATCTGTGTTGTAGATGACCGTAATTAAAAAATTTCTTTAACTATATTTCAACCCTACATATACCTATATATTAGAAAAAAGTTTAGGAAAAATATTGGATTGTGTATAGAAGGGGGAAAGTCATATTCTGAGTCTCAATAAATAGTAAGACTCGTCAACAGTTTGTTTAGTTATATCTATATTTCAGATGATGGGGCTCACATTGAGACATGGGGGGACTGCTTAGGGATATCTTGGAGGGGGAGGTGGGAAAGAAAATGGGAAGGGGAAGACCCAGATTAGAATATTTCAACCAAATAATTGGGGATATGGGATGCCAGACATTTAGAGAGGTCAAACAGCTGGCGGGGGACAGAGTCGAGTGGAGACGGATTGTTGCATCAAATCAGTCTTAGGACTGTATACTCAATGATGATGATCTATATTTTACTTGACCTAGAAATTACTATTATTATTCGCTGGTGAATAAGGTTATGTTTATATCAACAATGCGATTGTTTATAAACAAATCTAACAACAATTGAAAATTTACCTATACCTACCTAAACCTTGAAAATTTTAATTATATTACGGTAGATCACTCGTATCCATAATAAGCATTAATTAACAGGAATAGCAGGGAATTGGATAAAAATAAAAACAGAGTTTTTATTAAATGAGCCAGACGTTTCGTCGATTAATTTCGACTTCCTCAGTGGCTCATTCTATCACTCTTTGTCTCTTGTCTTTGGACAAAGAGTGATAGAATGAGCCACTGAGGAAGTCGAAATTAATCGACGAAACGTCTGGCCCATTTAATAAAAACTCGTTTTTTATTTTTATCCAATTCTCTGCTATTCCTGTTAATTTAATTATATTATTATTATACTATTAAATGAACAATTATTGTATATATAAAATTGGTTTCACGAAATCGGCTCAAACGATTTCGATAAAAATTACGGATTAGGGGTTATCCGAGTAGAGAAATCGATCTTTTAGGGTCTCATCTTCGGGTAACGACCAAAGAATTTTGATAAAAAAAATTTAATATTAAACATTTTTGAGTACAACAATTTTTACAATTTTTGCTCACAACTTTGGAAAAAATCAGTTTGGTATGTTTTTGAATTAATTAAACTAATTATTAATAGGTATTTGAATAAAAGTGAATCATGTGGTTGAATCAAAACAAAACAAGTGGTTGACAATAAATAAATAATAAATAAAAATGAAAAAATTACTGAGTGAACCTCAGTCGTCCAGGTACTAATATTAATGAATTAATGAGAGAAAAGAGAATTAATTCATCAAGTAGTTGAACTTTTAATTTAATTTAAAAATATACCTTTTTTTTAATATTTAATTTATAATTTTATTAAAGTATTTTTTTTTTTTCATGAGTTTATTATTTATTAAATTTTTATAAAGACAATCGAATTCTTTTTCTCTCGTTCACATAAAGAAAGACGGTTAATAAAAGTCAAAGTATTATATAGAGAAATGATTTAGGTATGTTGTTCTTTTGCAATTTCACTAGACAATTGATAATTGAATTTTCCGTTTTAAAATCCTTGACTTTCTCTCTCTCTCTCTCTCTCTCATATATATATATATATATATATATATATATATATATATATATATATATATATATATATATGATAAAAGATAGATCAATCTACCCTTTACCTGAGTACGTTATAAATAGAAAGGTTTATATTTACGTAAAATAAATTACTGTAGTATATTATAATTTAATTAGATTGCTAAAGATACTACCTTTAGCTAAATATTGGGATGATTTAAGAATGGAAAATTACGCACACAAAGATTCGGCTATAGCGAAAATCAATAATCGAAATTTGATTACTTATTGTATTTAAATTGAAGGCTTGGACAGGAACAACAACTTTTACATGGGCATTTCAGAATTTTCAAATGAAATTTTAGAAAATCACAAATGGGTATTTCAGAAATCTCAATTGTATTTTTTACTTTACCATACAGGGTATGGTCAAGTATTGAAATCGTGCATGAAAAAAGTGTGGGGGGGGGGGGGGTGTTTTTTGCTTCGTTTTTCCGAAATATCTCAAAAATGGCGGAAACTATTTTGATTAAAAAAATTGGACGAAACCATGGCATTTCGGTCTACAAAAAAGCCCAAATAAGTGAACATCGAAAAAATTATATTTTTCGAGATATTAATTATTTTCAAAATGTCTGTTGGTACGTTAGTTTTAGTACGTTGCCAAATTTTTGTGGACTAACTAGCTCAAAAACTAGTGTGAATATCAAAACGAAATTTCAAATGTACTTTTGGAGCTTAAGAGCTTAAGAGCTAATTAGATTTTGGTTGAAATCGAACCCAAAATTAAGATGGGGGGTTAAAAATTAAAATTATAAAATTTCCAAACTAAAAAAAAACAGAAAAATGAAATATTCTATAAAATGAACCTATAATAAAAAAGAGAGTTATTATTTTCTTTGTGGGACCAAAATTGGGGGAGGGGGGTTCAAAAAAATAAAACTATCAATATATGTTGTAGACCCTTTAATCGATTTTTACAAAATTTCGCATAATATTCACCATATATAACCTTATGAAAATGACTCACTAGGTGAAATTAATAGTGACAAAAAAGGGGGGGGGTAAAAATATTTTCAAAAAAAGTCGCAGAAAGCTAATATTTCTAATAAATAATTCAAATAATAAATCTAATAAATAATTCAAAGAATATTATTAATTGATAATGGACCCAAAATTAAGAGAAGGTGGGTTCTTTCCTAAATAATTATAAATGATTTTAATTCAATATTAAATATAAGAGTGGAGCCACGTGTATGGTAAAGTCATGTGGGGGCCACACCAGTTTATTTGAAATTGAATTGAGATTTCTGAAATACAATAATTGTGATTTTCTGAAAATAAATTGATATTTTCTGAAATAAAATTGGAAAAGGTGTAGTTATAAGCAGTGGCTCAACCAAGATTTTGTCCTGGGAAGGGCTAACATACACATACATATATATATATATATATATATATATGTTAACATTTAAATGAAAGCGAAAGTTAAAACTTTTATCCGGTCACTGCCCTATTTTGGTGCACTTGGGACCAGACTCGTTTTGATAGTGAACCAAGAGTTGAAAAAAGATACAGGACCCAGCCGGGTATGATCCGACATCTTCTGCGTTAAGCCCGCAAATGCCTTCTCCATTTAGGCGATGGATCCCCTGACTAGATCCTATAATCAAATCTTATATATATTCAACTCTCTGGTTCAATCGCGTTTTTCTTCTATTTTCCTAATAGTATGGTTGTTATAAATTTACTACAATTCTCATCTGTCTGATTCTTTGGGGAATCGAAACAGACGAATTTTGTTCAGTTTTTCAATAATAAATTTTATTTAGAATGTTTATATGTTAACATTTAAATGAAAGCGAAAGTTAAAACTTTTATCCGGTCACTGCCCTATTTTGGTGCACTTTGGACCAGACTCGTTTTGATAGTGAACCAAGAGTTGAAAAAAAAAATTGATGATTTTGATGTGAGAAATGAAGAACGTGGAAGACCACCAAAAAAGTTTGAAGACGCCGAATTGCAAGCAATATTGGATGAAGATGATACTTTGAGTCAAAAGGAAATGGCAGCAATGTTAAATGTTGTATAGCAAACAATTTCTGACCGTTTAAAGGCTATGGGAAAGATCCAAATGTGTGAAAAATGGGTGCCACGAAAGGCAGATGGAAAACCCAAAAAACACTTGTGAAATTTTGCTTCAAAGACACGGAAGAAAATCAGTTTTGCATCGAATTGTTACTGGCGATGAAAAATGGATTTATTTTAAGAATCCTAAGCGGAAAAAATCATGGGTTAATCCGGGACAATCATCAACATCGACTGCAAAACCAGATCGATTCGGCAAGAAGGCAATGCTCTGTGTTTGGTGTGATCAGAAAGGTGCGGTGTATCATGAGCTTCTAAAACATGGTGAAACTGTTAATACTAATCGATACAGACAACAAATGATCAATTTGAACCAGGCATTGATCGAAAAATGACCAGAATGGGCCAGAAGACACGGCAAAGTAATTTTGTTACACGACAATGCGCCTGCACACAAAGCAAAACTGGTTCAGGTTACAATCAAAGCACTTGGCTGGGAGCTGCTACACCATCCGCCGTATTCACCAGACTTGGCCTTTTCCGACTACCATTTGTTTTCATCGATGGGACACGCATTGGGTTAGCAGCACTTCGATTCCTACGAAGAAGTCGAAAATTGGGTGGGGTGTCTGATTGGTTTGCTTCAAAAGACGAACATTTCTATTGGCGTGGTATCCAACAATTTCCAGAAAGGTGGTCAAAATGTGTAGAAAGCAATGGTCAATACTTTGAATAAAAAAATTTTACTTTCCCATTAAAAATTAGTGTTTCATTTTTACAAAAACGCTCACTTCATACCTGTATAACTTGTATATATAATATATATAAACATTTTCGAAAATGCCAAAAATAATGTTTTGACTATTTCAAAATTAAATAATTCAATTTAATATTATATTTCAAAGTCTTGTCTTTAGGGTGTTGAATAAAGGATGAAATCGAAAAACCGAAATTTATTTTCTAAATATATATATATATATATGTGTGTGTGTGTGTGTGTATTAGCCACCTCCCAGGAAAAAATCCTGGTTGAGCCACTGATTACAAGTATTCTAATTACTTGAGATTGTTGTTTTTTGTAACTTCTAGCTGTAAAAAATTGCTCAAAGTGAAAGAAAAAATTTGGCTTTTTTTGGGATCGCGACAAGATCATAATTTCCAAATTTGAGTTGCGGCTTAAAAAAGTTCAGAACCACTTTGTTCTAGAATTGCGAGTTTAATGATTATTAAGTTGGCTACATGGAGAGGAAATTCGAGAATCTCTTCGAAGTCATCGGGACGGAAGAATTAATGAATGGGCTGGCTGTTGGGTGGATTTGTCGTCTCTTATCTCTCTCTTCAACAGTTATCGCTTGTCACAGAGAGATTTATCATTTTTCTCTCGCTTTTAGAACCTAGCTAATTCATTCACTAGTAAATAAAATGTTTAACGGTATCCTAAAACTAATTAAATTGTCTTTTTCTTGTATAAAAGAGTTTACCTGCAAACGGAAAATAGGTTGCTTTAAAATACATAATCGTCGACTTAGAGTGTAAACCTGCTAACTACATTTTTTATCATATATGACATATTAATACCATTCGAAATAAAAAGAGATGCAATTAAAACTGCTACTTAAAATGACGATCGTAAGTTATAGAAAAAAATGCGGAAAATAGTTTCTTTCTTAAACAACAATGTTACATTTTCTTTGTTTTTTTCTCTACCCTGTAAAATTTCCTTGTTGTGAGTTACCAGGTTTACACTCTAAGGCTACGATATATAAAATATAGAGCAACTATAAAGAAAGAAATATTTTGAAAATAGACAATCATAGAGATTGTCTTGGAGGTGAAATTATTTTGAATAAAAAAAAAAAAATAGAAATATATTTTTTTCTAAAAATTTCTGATATAACTAATAAGTAGAGACCGGATTTTTATGCAGTTACGTCTCTGGACCTTCATCTGAGCCCCCCCCCCCCCCCATTACGCCTCTGGACCCTCACCTAAACCCTCCACCCTTCGGACCCCACCCCCGTGCCCTCCGCACCATCCACTACCCCCCGCACCCAGTTTTTTCATTTCTAGCCTTCTAGTGACCCACAGATTATGTTTACAGAATTTGGTTGAGTTTGGTCAAAGAGCAAGAATTTTCATATTTTGACCCCCCCCCCCTTTTTGGGTAATTTTTTGGGGGAATTTTTTTAAACAAAAGTTGTCAGAAATCACATCCCCTACAACTTTGCTCATAATAAAATTTGCCCTAGAGTTAATAGTTTAGGAGTTATTTGATAATTTTCATTCGTGCGCCCCCCAAACCTCCTTTTGGGGTCAAAATATCAAAACGTTATATAGCTAAAAACGTAAGTTAGAAGACATCTGATACAAAAATGAAATTTTATAACAATCGCTTCAGTCGTTTTTATGTGAATCGTGAGCAACTTTTCGCGAAAACCACGGAAACATACATACAGACAGACAGGAATTTTGTTGAGGGTGTTTTTGTTCATAACTTTGCTTGAAACATGTGCAACCAAAATGTGGCGTGATTTGGAGCAATGTACAGACAAAACCTTAATTTTATATATATGGATACTTTTTATTTTATTTATTTATTTACCTCTTTTTTATAAAAATTCAACTCAAAAAGCAAATTAAAAATCCAAAATTTTCTCCCTTTATCAATGAAATATCGGAAAAAATAGTTACTTAAAAAAATATATATATAAAGCAACTATAAACATATAAAAAATATTTAATGATACAGAGATTGTCTTGGAGGTGAAATTACCTTGAATAAAAATAATAATGTTTGATTTTATTAATTTATTTTTAACTGTGATTGAATTATTAATTGTTTATTGATGTTGTTGTTGTTTGTGATTGTAGGGCTACACCTCGTTTTGGAACGATTGCATTTCCAGCGGCCTCCGAGGGTGCATTCTCATTGAGCTTGGCATTCGGGGTCGAATTGAATTAGAAAAAGCTGGCATGCGCAGAAAAAGTCTATTAAATAGAAAACTTTTATTAAAAAGTGAAACCCCAACTGGTGATGTTTTATTAGATGAAGCATTGAAACATATGAAAGATACAGATCCACCTGAAACAGTCCAAAGTTGGATTGAATATTTAAGCGGTAAGGATAATTTATTTATTTTTATGAATTAATAAAAACTTTATATATTAGAGAACTTATACGGGCCATTTATAAAATACGTTACGCCTTTTTGGACCCCCTTCCCCACGGTGCATCACATTTTCTGGAACCCCCCTTAACAAATATATATAACGCCACAAAAGCTGGACCCCCCCCCCCCTATAATAAAGCTAAAAAAAATTAAAATACAATTGTAGAACTGCGAACGTGACGATTCTTAGACCCCCCCCCCTTCATCACGCTAAGCAATAAATACACCTCCTTTCACCCTGTTTGCGAACGTATTTTATAAATGGCCCCAATATACCGGGTGAGTTTTTTATTTTGAGAGAGTCTTATAACTCAAAAACAGTGCATTCATTATATGAAAAAAAGTTTCAAATAAAAGTTTGTTTATACCAGGAGGGAAACTAAACTACGCTATTGTTTGTCGACCTAGGACAAGCTTTCAAGGGTATTTCAAGGTCATGTTCTGTTTTTTAATTGGAAACCTATATTTTTCTTTCCGTAGCCTAAATCTACAAAAAAAAAAAAAAAAACTGAACAACTTTCATTAGAACTTTTTTTTTTTATATATATAATTAAAAATAAATAATTTAATAATAATTAATAATTTAATAATTTTGCCCTCGGGAGCTTCATTTTATTGTGTTGTATATCTATTAAAAAAAAAAAACAGGAAATGAAAAGGCTACGAAGAAACTGAAACAGGCCAAAATAAGAAAATTGGGCCTGGAATTAATTAATCCAGAAGACTTGCGATACACTCTGGAATGTCTCAGAACAGTGTCGCAAAATTATTAAATTATTTATTTAATAATTAAATATTTGATAATTAAAGTTGAATGATTGTTAAAAATAATTATTAAGATTTTTTTTGAGATCTAATTGATTTAATATTTTTTTTATTTGGTGTCGTATAAAAAAATAGTTCTAATAAAAGTTGTTCAGTTTTTTTTCTAGATTAATAATATGTACAGAAACATAGAGGTTTCTATTTAAAAAAACAGAACTTGACCCCGAAATACCCTTGAAAGCTTGTCCTAGGTCGACAAATAATAGCATAGTTTAGTTTCCCCCTTGATATAAATAAACTTTTATTTGAAACTTTTTTTCATATAATACTCTGTTTTTGAGTCTCAAGATAAAAATCTCACCATTTATAGATATTATCTTGTTATTAGTTTTTCTGTATACACCATGAGGGCTAGATAAGACTTATATGTACATTTTATTTTATTGATAAATAAATAAATGGGGTATTTCATGTGAAATTTTCAATTTTTTCCCCGGACTGATTTTGATTTGTCTGTAATTGTGCTATGTTTTTCTAGACAAAAAAACCGAGGGGTGAACCGCGACCTAAAACCGTGTACACCTACTTCCACTTTCAAGTAGAAGACAATAGATTATCTAATGAATTCCAAAGTAATTCCAAATAATCCAATGACGGTGTACACCTAATTCCAATCGCGGTTCACCCCTCGGAAAAAACTAATCGACACGTTTTTTTTATGTTTTATGGCTTATTGAATTTTCAATTTTTTTTTTACAATTTCTGGCTTCTTTCCATCAAAATTACTCGAAAACTATCGGTTCTACAAAAAAAAAAATAATTACTCGTACAATTTTTTATTAATTTTTATCGTAGGTAATTTCAAAACAAATAATAATAATGCAACATTTATTTTTTACTTTACCATACGGTATGATCAAGCATTGGTAACTGGAAATCGCAGATACGCCAACTGGTGGTGAAAGCTTAAACTAGCACAAATGGGTCTTCTGACATCTGATTGATCAGTGTTTAAATGACATATAAACAAAAACCAATGTTTATTTATTCTTTGATTATGCATATGACATTTGTGACAGCGACCCGATTGCGTCAGTTTCAATTTCTACCACATGGCGGCAACACCGTACTTACCATTTACCGATTGTAATCGTTTTTTTTGCCCTCTGGTACCTCACTGGACAGGAAATGGGAATGGTGTTTTGCGAGGGGTGATCTGCGATTGGAATTAGGTGTACACCGTCTTTGGAATTACTTTGGAATTCATTAGATAATCTATTGTCTTCTATTTGGAAATTAAAGTGGAAGTAGGTGTACACGATTTTAGGTCGCGGTTCACCCCTCGGTGTTTTGCCACTCAGGTTCGATTCTCCAGGAGGTGGAAAAACAACCCTTGTGACATATAATTAAAAATAATCCATTCCATCGGATCTAATAGACATGTCTATGGTGATTTTCTTATTTAACTTATAATTATTATTATTAATATCTCATATTTCAGAGATTTAATAATTATAATTTTTTCAAAAAATATAAGTCGTTTTTAATATTTTTTTTAACCTAATTTTCTTATAAATGACACTAAATTTTTTTTAATTTCAGTATCTATAGCATTAATTAAATCTTTTTAGATGTCTACAAAGGCATAAGAAGGTACATAAAGAGATATCAATGAGGTTTTCTTCTGCTTGATGCAAATAAACAAATACATAATTAATATATATGTGGGATTTGTATTCTTCACTTATCCCGATCGTTTGGGTTCACTGTGGCTTGTTGCATTATATGTCTAGGGGTTTATCAAATAAAAGGTGCTCATATAAGATAAAATATTTATTAACCGGTGAAATATTCTATATACAGGTTATAATAACACTTTCATTTGAAGGGCGTTAATAATAAAAGGCGTAATATAGTAATCGTTAATCGTTTGAGAGACTTCGTTTAAGCTGAGGGGGTTGAATCTATCGTGTCTCGTTTGAATCTGAAGCTCGACTAAAAGTCTGATTGCAAGTTTGCAAGTGCTTCTGCTGACATGATTTCTTTAAGGGTGGTGGGGACAAATATCACGTGACTCTAGATGGAAAATTCCATACATTCGTTAATAACAATATTTGGAGAATTCACAGACTTGTCATCATACTCTTGAATTTATTATATATTTCCTCTCGTCATATAATCTCAGAGAAGGGTCCATGGCGTACTTGAAAAAGGGCGGAAGGCGTCTCTTACAAGGGTTCGTTTGTCGGGGCGGAAATCACTTGACCATTACAGATGAGCGTAATTAAAAGATTTCTTATTAAGATTTCAAACCTACATATATATATATATATATATTAAGTTAGAAACTATAGTTTCGAAATTTTGACCTTCATCAACAGTCTTTTTAATTGAAAAGATTTTGTTTTGCCGAGAGAAGCAGAGTTGAAAAGAGAAATCAATGAGGTTGTTCTCTGCTTGATGCAAATAAACATATATATAAAAATACCAAACATAAATATAGGTAATAGTCCAGTCAAATTGTGTTTTTATCAGGAAAGTTTCGGGGTAGTTATTATTTGTATACATATGTTTTTTGGGGCGCTGAATCCAAATCTGAGGTCGCCCACCAAAATTTCGTGACGCAACATTGTAGAAAATGCAAAAAAAGCTGAAAATTTCCATTTTTTGCGGTTTTTCGCTTATAACTCGAAAACTATCAACTTTTCTTAAATAACCTTTCTATTCAAAATGAAAGTTCATAAAATTTCCTACAAATTTCATTATTTAGGTTTTTTAAAATCCAAGTTTTCGACCTCGGCAGCCCCCCCCCCGATCACCCAAAAACCTCGCACTTTTTTCGATTTTTTCCCATTTTGACCATGAAGGTGCACTTTTACGACAAAAACCACTCTATACATTTTTAAACTAGATTAAATTTGCTACAATTAAAACAATATCCAGCATTTTCCATGAGAAACTCGATTCCTCTCTCATTCTCTAGGAAATTTTATTGACTTTAAGATACGATATTCTAACAGATAAAATATTTCTAATTAAAAGGACTAATGATGAAAATCAAACCTTCGAAACTCTAGTCTCAATAAAATCAATTATATTTACTTACCTATATTTATGTTTGGTATATAAAATTGTATATGCTTATTTGCATCAAGCAGAGGACAACCTCAATGATTTCTCTTTATGAATCAACAACTCTGCTACTCTCGGCAAAACAAAATCTTTTCCATTAAACATAACAAGGTAGTTTCCAAATTTTCACATATATAAATTAGTCATTCTGGTTAAACAACTCCAGAACGAATGAACCCTTCTGACATGAAATTAAACATTAAAAAATAATTGCCTTAATAATTCACTTTTATTAAATTCTTTTCTAAATATTATTAATTTTTTTAATTATTTTAAAAATCCTATAGAATTATTAAAAAAAAATTTTTTTATTTTGTTATTAATTTAAACAATAAATTTTTTTTTCAGGTGAAACATGGAATCCTTTGAAATTAAGATATCAATTAAAAAATGTCCGTGAAAGATTAGCAAAAAATTTAGTTGAAAAAGGAGTATTAACTACAGAAAAACAAAATTTCTTATTATTTGATATGACTACACATCCATTAACGGACAATGTTGCTAAATCAAGATTAGTCAAAAAGGTAAAATTTACGTAACAGTATTTTTCAATTATTAGCAGCAATTAGATTATATTAATGTTTTCATCTGACGTCACGGGGATAATTTCTCGGTTTTACCGAAAAGGGGTCCAAAATATTTTTACAATTAAAAATAACACTGTTCGACAAAAATTAAACAAAGATTTGTAACTGTAAACCTACCCATCAACATCATACATATTGCTCAGCACTTGGCTAGTTAATTATTATTATTTTTTTAAGTAAGGTATATACAGTCTATTGAATATAAATTATCTATTCAAATACTTGAATAATTTTCTAGTCAACATTTATCAGAAAAATATTAGAAAAAAATAAATTTTAAATAGACACCAAAAGCAACCGAAACATATAATATCGTTAAAGTATGAAAAAAATAAAATTTCCTATGTTTTTCTACAAATTCTTGTCTCTAGGACTTCAGCCTTTCGTTTTACAGTAAAAGTCATCTGAAAAGTGGTTGTAGAGCATTCAATTTTCTTTAAAATGATATATACCTTTACGATTTTATCTTCAAATGGTCTGGAGATATAGCAATTCAAAAATTTCAGGTCGATTTATACATTATATTAGAAAACCCCGTAATAGCCCAGTATATAGGGGGGTTTTAGCTTACATTAATAGCGGGAAAATATTATTTTTTTAAGATCATTTGGTATGGTGTGGTTATGCCAAATCTAAGTTTTCGAGCTCGAAAGTGTGGGGAAAAACTTTTGGTGGCCGAAAAACCTCGAAATTTTCGGACTTTAATCCAAAAACTTTTTTCGGTTTTTCCCATTTCGACCATGATGGATCACGTTTTCGACAAATACCATTCTATACATTTTTAAACTAGATTAAATTTACTACAATTTAAACAAAGTTTCATCTTAATTGGATAATGGTAACCCGTGCCGCAGTTAGGTTGAAGTTTTCAAAAACTGCAATTTTTTGCAAAAAATCTCGGTTTTTTTTTTTGATAAAATGAAAACTACTCATCCTAGAAATTTGATTTAGGTCTCATTCTCTAGTAAATTTTGTTGACTTGAACGGTTTACTTGGGCCACTTTTTTTATTAAACTCTTAAATTTATAGATATCCAGAATTTTCCGGAGAGGAAATGATCCATTTTTTAAAAAATCTCAGTTTTTTCTTCATAAAATGCAAACTATTCATCCTAGAAACATGATTTCTGTCTCACTCTCTAGGAGATTTTGTTGACTTGAACGTTTATTTGGGCCACTTTTTTGATAAAACCCTTAGATTTAACGATATCCAGCATTTTGAATGACATTTTTGAGGATTCTAATCATATCCTGTCCGGAAAATTCTGGATATCTATAAATCTAAGAGTTTTATAAAAGAAGTGGTCCAAGTCAACAAAATCTCCTAGAGAGTGAGACAGAAATCATGTTTCTAGGATGAGTGGTTTTCATATTATGAAGGAAAAACTGAGATTTAAAAAAAAAATGGACCATTTCCGTCCGGAAAATTCTGAATATCTATAAATTTAAGAGTTTTATCAAAAAAGTGGTTCAAATAAATGTTCAATTCAATAAGATTTCCTTGAGAATGAGATAGAAATCAAGTTTATAAAATAGATAGTTTATAAGAATAAGTAGTTTTCATTCTATCAAGGAAAAACTGAGATTTTTTTTGCAAAAAATTGCAGTTTTTCAAAAGTTCAACCTAATTGTGACACAAGTTACCATTATCCAATTAAGATGAAACTTTGTTTAAATTGTATCAAATTTAATCTAGTTTAAAAATGTATAGAGTTGTCTTTGTTGAAAAAGTGCGAGTTTTTGGGTTAAAGTCCGAGAATTTCGAAGCTTTTCGGCCACTTTCGAGGTCGCAAACTTAGATTTGGCATACCCACACCATACCAAATGATCCTAGAAAAAAATCTTTACCCGCAATTAATGTAAGCTGAAACCCCCCTATATACTGGCTTATTGCGGGATTTTCTAACAAAATGTATAAATCGACCTGAAATTTTCAAATTGCTATAACTCCAGACCATTTAAAGATTAAATAGTAAATCTATATATCATTTTAAAGGAAATTGAATGCTCTACAACCTCTTTTATGAGGACTTTTACTGTAAAACGAAATGCTGAGGTGATAGAGACAAAAGTTTGACGAAAAACATAGGAAATTTTATTTTTTTCATACATTATCGATTTTCGTGGGCGCATATCTCAAAAACCAAAAGGAATAGAGAAAAATGTAAAATGTGTAATCTTATATCAAATTTCTTAAGCTTTAATTTTAATAAGAGTAATTTTTTCCCTACGACCCACCGTTTTTGAGATAAAAGCGAAAAACAAAAACGGGACATTTCCACCCCCTCCTACCCCTAAGCGCGGTAGCTAGGACTCGGGACTTTTACTATTTTTACCTCCTAACTACCCCAAACACATTCCATAAGAAAAAAATTTTACCCTCTTCAATTTTTTCTATACCCCCCTTTTTGAGCGTTCGTTGACTGGACTATTTATATACAAAAATAATAAAGTGGACCAATTTTTTAACCCATTACAGTACATTTTACTAAAATGAATAATACATTCGAATAAAAGCTCGCGACAACACTGTTTATGAGACAGATGATGATGACACAACGATGTCGAAATGTTGTCTTTCAATGACAAAGAAAATTGAAAAAGAAAAATTTATTTATCAAGTATAATTGATTTCCTAACATATATATATCATCGAGAAATTTATATAAATTTAAAATAGTTAAGAGTACACCCACATAATTAATCATTAAATTCTCATTGTCTGCGATCCTTATCATTTATGATTTTTTGCTTTTAACATTAATTATTAATAACAAATTAAGATAAGATAAAATCGATTTGTGATTGTTTTTACAACAACAAAAAAAAATTAATTAATAAAAAATATCTATCACTAAACATAGTAATAAAAATCAGAGTCAGGACTCTGGGGCAAGCGATCGTAATCCTATTCTATAGAATATAAATATGAAAGTAAAAATCATATTTTGACTTTTACTAGGTGTACCAGAAAGTCATTACCGGTTTTTTCGAAAAAAAAATTACGTAATTTTTAAGAAAATGGAAAATTTATTTATTCAAAGTATTGGCCATTTGATTCTTTACAACTTGCCCATCTTTCTGGCAATTTATGGATGCCATCCCAAAAAAACTGTTTGTCCTTTGAGCAAAACCATTCATCGAGCCATTTTCTAACTTCTTCGAAATTGGCGAAGTGCTGCTCTGCAAGCGCGTGTCCCATCGATGCGAAAAGTTGATAGTCGGACGCTGCAAGGTCTGGAGAGTACGGCGGGTGCGATAATATGTCCCACCCAAGTGCTTTCAACGCTTCCTTGACCGGTTTTACTTTATGAGACGGCGCGTTATCGTGTTGTAAAATCACTTTACCGCGTCTTCGGGCCCATTCTGGACGTTTTTCGATCAATGCGTGGTTCAAATTGATCATTTGTTGTCGGTGTATTGTTTTTTCAATTGTTTTTGAGTTTGGGTTAGGTCTTCATCCAATAACTCCTGTAGTTTCGCATCTTCAAACTTTTTTGGTCTACCAGAACGTTCTTTATCTTGCACATCGAAATCACCACTTTTGAATTTTCAAAACCACACCTTACATGTTTTTAAGGTTAAAGCATGCTCACCGTAAGTTTCTACCAGCAAACGATGACTTTCAGCGGCTTTTTTCTTTTGATTAAATAAGAAAAGTAATGCGTGCCGCAAATACACGTTTTCAGGCATGAAACTTGACATTTTCAAAGAGGTATAAATCTATGAAGGTGTTACTTTCGCAAAATATAACATGTATAGCTTTGAAGCTTGATGTCCGTAGAATAAAATGCATATGTGTCAAATCATAACATTGCATACTTAAGCCTAGCGACATCTGTTAGAAAAACCGGTAATGACTTTCCGGTACACCTAGTAGGTAGTGTATATATATGAAAATTTAAATCAAATTTGTAGTGAACTTTTTCCAAGACATGATATGCTTTGTGTCTGTGTCTGTACCTATACTATATAAATTAAATCAACGGGTGTGTTTACCACACAACTTTCACATTTTCATTTATTTGAAGTCAGCGCGTCACTACCAATTTACAGCCCCTTTCTTTATTTCGTTTTTTTTGATTTTCTCAAAAATGGCTTAAACTATTTTTTTAAAAATTTGACACAACTAATAACTCATGACATTTGATAAATGTACTAATTTAAAAAAAAAATCGTTGGAGCCGTTTTTGAGAAAATCAAAAAAAAAATCTTTCATGTAAATGTCCACTTCCGGTTTTCCGGTTTCAACCAAAAGCTTGCTGTACTCCTTCTAACCTAATCGAGCTTAAGTTTCGAATTTTGTAGCTCTGAACGAAACGCGGGGGGGTACATACGTACGGACCAATGGATTTTGGTCTCTGGGGACCTCAATTTCCATTTTTATGTCATAAATCCGGTTTCCAACTATTAAGGGCAACGATTCCTTCCACCTAGAAGTTACAAAATGAAATTAACTTTTTTCATCTCTGAAATACAAGCCCTCAAAGGGTCAGGATCCAGACAGGGCATCACAATACTTCCACATTATATTCTATAGAATATAAATGTGAAAGTAAAAAATACAAATCTTTTATAAAAAACAATCCAAAACACGTTTATTCAAAGTCAAACGTTTCGGGAGAATTTCTCCCTTTTTCAATGACAAAATTTTTTTCGACGGCACCGACTTCAAAAAGTAATTTCATGTTAATATTTCGTCGTTTAGTTATAACTAAATAAGATAATAATTATTTTATACCTTTTAGTGTATTTTATTTGTTGCATTTAATTTTTTGAAGTCGGTTTTATTTTTTTCTTAAAAATTATTTTTATAGGTGATTAGGTTGGGGTAACCAGCTCGAAATGATGTTATAGGAGCCGAACTGAATATATCTTAACCGAACCGGCAACGACTTTACATATTCGAATTTTTTGGGCATTTACTAATTATTTTTTAATTAATATTCATTTTCTAAAAGAATCCGTCGCCAGTAGCGGCGCCATACGGAACCCCCGTGATACTACGGTTTCCGTGGCTTCTATAAAAAAACCAATTGAGAAATAAAAGAAAATAAATAATAAAACAGTATTTTTTAAACTCGATATCTTGAAAACTAAGCGAAATCTCAAAAAATGGTATTCTTCATTTTCGTCTTATTTTGGTGAGTACTATAAGAACCCATCGTCAGATCGCGGCGCCACAGTTACCGTAGAATTGCTGTATCTATATATATAAAATTAAGGTATTGTCTGTACCAGTGTTTCTCAAACTTTTTCGAATGTGGAACCCTTTTCCGTTTGGGTGATAAGTGTGGAACCAGACAATTTTGTGATTCGAGTTAAAGCGTTGTTATGGGAATGGGATTCACAGAACTAATCCAAAACTCCACCTTTTGAACACTAGAATTTTTTTCACCTCCCGTGAATTTTTTGTGGAACCCTTGGCGAGTTTTCATGGAACCCCAGGGTTCCGCGTAACACACTTTGAGAAACACTGGTCTGTACATTGCTCCAAATCACGCCAAATTTTGGTTGCACACGTTTCAAGCAAAGTTATGAACGAAAACACCCTCAACAAAATACCTGTCTGTGTGTGTGTCTGTATGTTTCCGTCGTTTCCGAAAAGTTGCTCACGATTCACGTAAAAATGGCTAAAGGGATTATTATGAAATTTCATATTTACATCAGAGGTCTTCTAACTTACGTTTTTAGCTATATAACGTTTTGATATCTTGACCCCAGAAGGGGATTTGGGGGGCGCACTAATGGAAATTATCAAATAACTTCTAAACTATTAACTCTACGGCAAATTTTATTATGAGCAAAGTTGTAGAGGATGTAATTTCTGACAACTTTTGCTTAAAAAAATTCCTCCCAAAAACCACCCAAAAATGGGGAGAGGGTCAAAATATGAAAATTCTTGCTCTTAGACCAAACTCAAACAAATTTTGTGTACATAATCTGTAGGTCACTAGAAGGCTAGAAATGCAAAAACTAACCACCCAAAATGGGGGGGGGGGGTCAAAAAATGAAAATTCTTGCTCTTGGACCAAACTCAACCAAATTTTGTATACATAATAATCTGAGGGTCACTTCTAGTGCATTCATGCAAAAACTGGGGGGGGGTCAGGTGAGGGTCCAGATGCGTGGTGGAGGGTTCAGGTGAGGGTCCAGAGGCGTAGTGGGGTAGGGTGGTGTGCGAATGTAGGACGCAGTGTGGGGTCCGGGGTAGGTGGATGCGGGGGTGCGGGCGGCGGTTGGACACGGATGCGGGGGTTGGGAGTCCAGGGGTCGTTCCCTCTGGCTAGCAAGAGGACCGCTGAAGGCGATCCTTGCAGCTAGTGCGATATAAATACTATCCATTAATAATAGTTAATTTGTCTAATTAGAATGTTGGTTTTTTGTTTGGCTATAGGTTCAAGATGCTGTGCTTGGCAAATGGGTGAATGACCCGCATCGAATGGACAAACGCCTTCTGGCTTTAATCTTTTTAGCCCACGCTAGTGATGTCTTGGAGAATGCATTTGCGCCACTCAACGACGACGATTACGAATTGGCAATGAAACGAGTACGAGAATTGCTTGATCTCGATTTTGAAGCCGAGGCAGTGAAAGCCAACACCAATGAGACCCTCTGGGCGGTATTCGCAGCCTTCACTAAATAAATAAATAAAAACAAAACAAACAAACACATAATTAAATGAATAAATAAGAGAATAAAAAACAATTAAATGTGTTACAATATTAAAAAAAAAAACGAAAACAAACAAACAAACAAAAATCCAATTCCAATTGTGTTTTGGTGTATTTTTCCTAATATATTAAAATAAAAATAAAAAAAAAAAATAAAAAAATTTTAAATAAAAATTAAATAATTAAAGTTGGTTTCATAAACCCATTTTTATTTTATTTTTTTATCCTAAATTTCATTTATTTATTTATTTTGTTAATTCCAAATTTGATGCATTCTGCAAGCGCATAACTGATATTTTTTAGTTACTTAAGGTAAATATAATAATATAAAAAAAAAAAAAAAAAACAAGCCCAGGCTCAGAGCCCCCGTTACCCGCGGGTATCAGACGTGACGCTTTAACCCAGTGTTTCTCAACCTGTGTGCCTCGAGAGATTATCAAATGTGCCGCAAGGGTTTTTGACAAATAATTAAAATTGCATGGGTTTTATAACTTTGAAATAGTATTGGTAATTACCTCAACAGTTACTAGAAAAATATTTTCAAATTAATTTATAAGATCTTAGGAAGTTGGATAAATAAATTGAATTCAGAGTTTTATAATGAAAAGGGCGGACGTTTCGTCACTATATTTGCGACTTCTTCAGGGACTTATTCTTCAACCCATTTGTCTGATATTATTATACAAAACATTCTTTTTTAATTTATTTTATTCTTAAACACATTAATTTTTCATCACAGTTAAAACAAAAAACCACAGAAAGCACAATTGTGTTGAAGAATAAGACGCTGAAGAAGTCGCAAATATAGTGACGAAACGTCTATCTTATTCAATATAAAACTCTGAATTCAATTTATTTATCCAATTTCCTAAGATCTTTTTAAATTAATTAAATTATGGATACGATTCACCAAATAATATTTTTAAATTTAGTTTGTGTGCCTCAAATAATTCCAGATATTTTTAATGTGTCGTCAACCAAAAAAGGTTGAGAAACACTGCTCTAACCAATCAAGCTACAGGTCACAACCCTAAACTACTCCCTGTATATATATATATATATATATAAAACAAATATAAATTTTTTATGAAAAACAATCTTCAAGAGTCTATTATAATCCCAAATGTTTCCAGAGAATTTCTCCCTTTATCAATGGAATTTAATTTGTTTTGTTTTTGTTTTTTTGTTTTTATAATAAAAAAAGTTGTTTTATAAAATGTATATAAACCAACTATTTATTTATTTTCTTTTTTTTTTGAAAAAAATAAATAAATAAATAAAAAATTGCATTGATAAACCCAGGTAGCACTAGAATAATCTATAAATATTCTGATAATATCTTCTCTGGACATTGGAATATCCTGTGAATAATCTTTCAATCTTCGTAGATATTCTGAGAATTTTCTTAGAACTAAAATATCCGTGTAGGATGTAGGACATTAAATTCCCTTTCCCGGAATATTCCTAGTTGCGCATTCTTGGAATATTCTCAGAAGATTAACGCCCATACAAATATTCTGTAGATAATTGGAATATATATATCCTTTAAATAACTTCTTAGAATATTCTGGGGATATTGTGTGTTACCTGGGAAGAGAGAAATTCTCTCGAAACATTTGGTTTTAAAATAGACGTTTGATGATTGTATTTCATAAAAAAATTTGTTATTGTTTATATAATAAAAATAACCAATAACTAGGTTATAATGAAGGGCAGTCCATAAATTATTCAAATTCCGACGTTTCGGAGACTTTTTTCTCTCCTTCTTCAGGGTATTGAATAGTTTATTGATGGGTGAGTGTAACTCGGTTCCCATTTTCTCTCTTTTCAGTGATAACAATAGTATTAACTAAGTACACTTATAATGTTGAAAAGTATTGTAATATTGTTTTTATCACTGAAAAGCGAGACAAATGGTAACCGAGTTATACTCAACCACCAATAACCTGAAGAAGGAGAGAAAAAAGTCTCCGAAACGTCGAAATTTGAATAATTTATGGACTCTCTTTCATTATAACCTACTTATTTCGCTTACCAGTCCGTCTTTCTAAGAAAATTAAATAACCAATAACATTTTTTAATAATGTATATATATTATGGATACATAGAAGGAGTAAACCAGCTTAAACAACCCTGTTAGAATTTGCGTTTGCGCAATGTCATTCCCATGTCCATAAGAACTTAAATAAGATAATTCTATGAAAAAAGTCTTAATTAAGTTATATATAAATTTGTAACAGGAATAGCAGGGAATTGGAAAAAAATTAAAAAGAGCGTTTTTATTAAATGGACTTTTTGTCAATTTATTTTGACTTCTTCAGTGGCCCGTTTATCACTCTCTGTCACAAAAACAATTTCACTATACGATAAAACATCATTATCTTTTTTACATGCTTTATATTAGCTTCACTTGTATGTATGTATGTATGTATCTATCAATATGACTTTTGTTCTGTTAAATTCCGCAAACATTTCTCTATAAAAATAATTGTTTACCTAATACTCAATTTATATGAAATTATATAAAAATAATAAAAATAAATACATTTCATTCTGTTAAATTCCGCAAACTTTTCTCTATAAAAATAATTAAGACAAAAAAGTAAAAAAAAAATTATATTTTAAAAAAACTTCTAAAAACTACAAAATAATGTAATACTTAATCAAAAAGTGTGGGGCGCAGAAACTTTTAATTAATTTCAACAAAGTGCCCCACAATTTTTGATTAAGTATTACATTATTTTGTACTTTTTAGAAGCATGTTTTTTTAGTTTTTTTAAAATATAATTTATTTTAAATACATCCCTGGCTCCAATTAATCAACAATCTTGGACTTTTTTTAACAATTAAAAATTCTTTTTTGTTGTTTTTATAAACAGAGATGGCAAAAATAATTTTTTAATTGTTAAAGAAAAGTCTACATACACACATATATATCGAAATTATATATATATTATTATTTATTTGCATCAAGCAGAGGACAACCTCTTTGTTTCTCTTTGTGAATCAACAACTCTGCCACTCTCGGCAAAAAAAAACTTTTCAATTAAATATTAATAATGTTTTATCGTATAGTGAAATTGTTTTTTTGACAAAGAGTGATAAAATGGGCCACTGAAGAAGTCAAAATAAATTGACGAAACATATGGGCCAAATAATAATAATAAAAATTCTGTGTTTTTAATTTTTGTCCAATTCCCTGCTATTCCTCTGTTAAAAATTTATTAAGGATACGAATGATACAACCTTATATATAATATATATTTAAATTAATTATAAATCAAAATGGGTACATGAATCCACCTTGACAAAAATACAAATTTAGAAGGGGTGTCCTTTTTTTTAATACTGTAGTATTTTAATTATAATCTGTCAACTGATATATGGTATATATCGCTCATTATTTGCCGAAACAGCGACATAATTTATAAATTATGAGTTTCCAGAAGGATCAATTCAAACTTTTGACGTGTAATATATATTATATACGAGTACATATTGAATGACGAATAAAAAGATGACTAACCCCTTCGTTAAATAAATATCTTGTGAAAAAAAAATATTCCTACATAGAAAAGAGAAAATATTGTATATACCGGGTGAGTTTTTTATCTTGAGACAGTCTTATAACTCCAAAATAGTGCATTATATAAAAAAAGATTCAAATAAAAGTTGATATATATCAAGGGGGAAACTAAACTACACTATTGTTTGTTGACCTAGAACAGGCTTTCATAGGTATTTCAAGGTCAAGTTTAGTTTTTTAAAGGGAACCCTATATTTTTCTTTACATTGCCTAAATCGACAAAAAAACTGAACAACTTTCATAAGAACTATTTTTTATACGACATCAAATAAAAGAAATATTAAATCAATTAGATCTCAAAAAAAATTATTTTTAACAATTATTTAACTTAATTATCAAACAATAATGATTAAATTATTAATTATTAAATTGAAAAGTCACAACAATGAAAATAAGTGTTTATATAATGATCTTAAAACTTCATTATACACAGATTTAAGAGATTATTTTCTACTTAATAGATCTATTTAAAATGCTTGGGCTTAAAAAAGTTTATTTCTCGTTTCAAATAGTTTTATTGTATTACCATAATAAAAATGGAGCATTTTTATTGTTGAAGAAAGTTGTTTCATCCAGAAGAGTTGCGATACACTCTGGAATGTCACAGAACATTGTCGGAAAATTATTAAGTTATTTATTTGATAATTAAGTTGAATAATTATTATTTGGATTTTTTTTGAGATTTAATTGATTTAATATTTTTTTTATTTGATGTCTTATAAAAAATAGTTCTAATGAAAGTTGTTCAATTTTTTTTTTTTTTTTTTGTAGTTTTAGACTATTTAAAGAAAAATATACCTTTACATTTAAAAAACAGAACTTGACCTCGAAATAGCCTTGAAAGCTTGTTTTAGGCTGACAAACAATAGTGTAGTTTAGTTTCCCCCTCGATATAAATAAACTTTTATTTGAATTTTTTTCATATAATAAACTGTTTTTGAGTTATAAGACTGTCTCAACATAAAGAACTCACCCGGTATATACCATATTATATACTTAGTGTTAAGTTAATACACTTATGTTGTTACATATATTTAAAAAATATATACATGTATTGTATATATTTATAAGGAATAAATAAAGGTGGGTTTCCAAATTATATTCTTTGAAAAAAAAATTAATAAAAAAATAAACAACTCTATGCTAATTTTGGTAAAATATCGGGGGTTCTCTGGAAAAGGAGACGATCCTGTACCTATAGATTCTAACAATTGAATTAATTGAAGAAAATATACAATTGAAAAGTTTTTGTTTTGCCGAGAGTAGCAGAGTTGTTGATTCACAAAGAGAAACAAAGAGGTTGTCCTCTGCTTGATGCAAATAAACATACACACATATATATCGAAATTATATATCTGTATATATATCATTTACTAGCTGACGCCCTGGCCTTCGGCCCGGCGTCAACTAGCCCCTGGCGGGGAGCGTCTCGTTTTATGGATAAATGATTATATATTGCTTACCTGTCAAAATTGATTTGATCAAAAATTTAAATATATTTAAAAAATAATAATAGTTTTGAAAATAAATTGAAAATGCAAATAATTATAGAATAGGTATTAAAACAGTAAATGAATTATATATTACTTGTCAAAATTGTTCCCTTAACCAAAAATAATATTGACAGTTGAAAGATTTCCAAAAAGCTATTATCGGGCATCTTGTTTGTTTGCTTTTACCCCCCAGAGAGGCGCTGGCGTTGTTCCCTAAAAAAAAAAATATGTGTTTTTATCATGCCACAGGTGTGATATCTATAAAAAAAAACACTATATATAAAAACACTCGTGTATTTGAATGGAATGTTGTGTGGAAATTTCAAAGAAATCGGTGAAGAACTTTCGGAGATCCTTCAACGTATCACTTAAGCGTAACAGTACATTTTTATTTATATAGATTTGTTTGAGACTATAGTTTCGAAGGCTTGGCCCTCATCATCAGTCTTTTTAATTATAAATATTATTTTTCATTGGATCAGTATAGTGTGGATATTGAAATTTTTTTCTTCTTTCCCAGCTGAATAGTCAGGTAGAATTAGTTTTTAATTCTACCTGACTATTCAGCTGGGAAAGAAGAAAAAATTTTCAATATCCACGCTATACTGATCCAATGAAAAATAATATTTATAATTAAAAGGACTGATGATGAGGGCCAGGCCTTCGAAAATATAGTCTCAAACAAATAAATAATATATATATACAGATATATAATTTCGATATATATGTGTGTATGTTTGTTTGCATCAAGCAGAGGACAACCTCTTTGTTTCTCTTTGAGAAAACATACACTTGGAAATAAAAAAAAGGGATCTAATCAGATTCATGACGTCATCACACGGTCTTTTCGATACGAAAAATAACAAACTATTATTCATAGAAAAATTAAATAAATATGTATTATATATAAAGACTTGATATTTATATAAGAAAGAGATAATAATAATAATAATAATAATTTCAATATTATTTAAAATAACCAACAAACTTATGGGGAATGTTGGGCAAAATACCCAAATCAATAATAATAATAACACTGCTAGACAAAAATTAAACAAAAATTTCTCCGCGTAAACCTAACAATGGATTCCGGTAGAGTTTTATATGCTGATTATCATGCAATTTCCCTATTTTTTACAACACGTCAAGAGTTTTGAGATATTATCGGTCAAAATGACGAAAAAGGCCATTTTGACATATTTTCGAGTCCCATTAGATATTAAACACCAATATTTGAAATCAAAATGTTTATTGCCGTAATAGAAAACAGCTTCCTCTTTGATTTTCAAATTACTACTTGTTTTTAGCTCAATTAGAACTCGAGTTATAGCTAAAAGACTAAAAACTTATGTTTTTATTTATATTTATTATCCTTTAAAATCACGTAGTTTTAGTTTTTTAGATATAACTCGAGTTATAATTGAGCTAATAACAAGTAGTAATTTGAAAATCAAAGAGGAAGCTGTTTTCTATTACGTCAACAAAATATTTTGTTTTCAAATATTGCTGTTTAATACATATTTAATGGGACTCGAAAATAGGTCAAATGGCCTTTTTCGTAATTTTGACCGATAATATCTCAAAACTCTGACGTGTTGTAAAAAATTGGGAAATTGCATGAGAATCAGCATATAAAACTCTACCGGAATCCATTGTTAGATTTACGGGAGAAATTTTTTGTCGAACAGTGTAATAAAAAAAAAAAAAAAAATGTATATTCAATTTCATTTTAAATGAAAACAAATAAATAAATAGCTTCGTCATAACTGTTTAGTTACATATATTATTTTGAATATGAATTTTTATCTAAGTTAACATAATAATTGATAATTTTTTCATAAGCCAGAGGTAAGGAAGAGTTTTATTTCTCTCCTTGCAATGCGCCAACCAGGAAAGGTCGCTCTGTCCTGACCTAATAACATATATACCTAAAGCAATGATGTCAGGGGGTCCTATTTATTTTCTAAAGTACTACCGTTTTTCTGTTAGGCACATTCTCGGTGCAACGGAAAACTAAATAAAAATACTACGTATATGAGCAATGACGTCACCGTCCTCGTTCAGTGCTGTCCTGGAGATCCTCAGAAAATGCTATTATAAAATGACCAGATCTCTTAATGGACAAGATCCATTTTATTAATATAAAAAATTATAATTCCACCATATACCGGGTGAGTTTTTTTTTATCTTGAGACAGTCTCATAACTCAAAAACAGTGCATTATATGGAAAAAAGTTTATTTATATCAAAGGGGAAACTAAACTACTCTATTGTTTGTCGACCTAGAACAAGCTTTCAAGCGTATTTTAAGGACACGTTCTGTTTTTTAAATGGAAACCTATATTTTGCTTTACATTGCATAAATCTCAAAAAAAAAATGAACAACTTGCATAAGAACTATTTTTTATACTACATCAAATAAAAAAAATATTAAATCAATTAGATCTAAAAAAATAAAAAATTCAAATAATAATTATTCTTAACAATTATTCAATTTAATTATCAAATAAAAATGATTAAATAATTAAATATTAAAGAAATAATGATTAAATCGGAAAGTCACAACAATGAAAATAAGTGTTTATAATGATCTTAAAACTTTTAGACAAATTGATTTTTTAAACTGAAAGTTTCAATTATTTTGTTAAGCAATTTGAACCGCGAATCTTAAAACTTCATTATACACAGATTTAAGAGATTATTTTCTACTTAATAGAACTAGTTAAAATTCTTGAGCTTAAAAACGTTTATTTCTCGTGTCAATTCAGTAGATAGTTGCATGTATTGTATAACCATAATAAAAATGGAGCATTTTTTTTGTTGAAGAAAGATGTTTTGTCCAGAAGACTTGCGATCGAGAGGTGAACCGCGATTGGAATTAGGTGTATACCATCTCTGGAATTACTTGGAATTCATTAGATAATCTATTGTTATCTATTGTCTTCTACTTGGAAATAAAAGTGGAAGTAGGTGTACACGATTTTAGGTCGCGGTTCACCCCTCGCTTTCGATCAACTCTGGAATGTCATAGATCATTGTCGGGAAATTATTAATTTATTAATTATTATTAAATTATTTATTTAATAATTAAATATTCGATAATTAAGTTCAATAATTGTTAAGAATAATTATTATTTGGATTTTTTTTGAGATCTAATTCATTTAATATTTTGTTTATTTGATGTATAAAAAAATAGTTCTTATGAAAGTTGTTCATTTTTTTTTTAATTTAGGCTATTTAAAGAAAAATATAGGTTTCCATTTAAAAAACAAAACTTGACATTGAAATACCTTTGAAAGCTTGTTCTACGTCGACAAACAATAGCATAGTTTAGTTTCCCCCTCGATATAAATAAACTTTTATTTGAAACTTTTTTCATATAATGCACTGTTTTTGAGTTGTAAGTCTGTCTCAAGATAAAAAAAATAGTATGAATTGAAATTATCTACAAGACCACAAAAGTTTCAACATTACAAATGTTGTTTATTCATTTTAATAAACATAATAATATTTCTAATTTTATTTACACATTAATTGAAATTGTTTTTTATTTTTTTATACATATTCAATTTAATTTAACTACAACGGAATAGAAAGCGCCCTTCTGTGCTAGCTACATGCCAAGATAATTTTTTTTAATTAATATAATATCACTTTTATCAATTTTCATTTAACTTTTGGGCTCAAGATTGGAAATAAATAATTCAATAAGGGCCGTTTATTAAAAAATTTTTACCAGTACGAATCTGGATGTATAGCTAGATAGTATTGAAATATAAAATTAAATAAATTATAATAAAATAAATGATTTATGAATTTATAAATAAATAATAATAATAATGACAATTTTAACATTTTATTTATTTATTTTTTTATTTTGAATATTTGCACAGGCCAATAGAAATTAATATTTTTCAAAAAATCTATTACAGTAGAGTCCCGAAAACTCGGCCTAATGTGGACCGAAGGGTGGCCGGATTATTGGGAATAGGGTTAAAAAAGATTAGAAGTACGAGTGTTTTCTCAGAAAATACAGTACTGTATTTGTATGTATTGTTTGCTTGAGAATACAACAGAGAATAAACTGCCCAAATACCTTTAAATAAATGATATATTATTAAATAAATTTAAAACAAAATACAGAATCTATGACTATAAAGGAAAAGTACGTACTTTATGAAGGCTTTACTACGTGAAAATTATTGAATACACAGTGTACACTAATTTTATTTAACTGTTTTTTTTTCACTAATTGATTAGCTAATGAAAATCCATTTTGCTTTATCAACAATAAAACTTAATAATGAACAACAATATAAATGATACATTATTAAATAAATTTAAAACAAAATACAGAATGTATGACTATAAAGGAAAAGTACGTACTTTATGAAGAGGCATATGGCCTTCACTAACGTGAAAATTATTGAATACACAGTTACCTACACTAATTTTATTTAACTGTTTTTTTTTCACTAATTGATTAGCTAATGAAAATCCATTTTGCTTTATCAACAATAAAACTTAATAATGAACAACAATATAAATGATACATTATTAAATAAATTTAAAACAAAATACACAATGTATGACTATAAAGGAAAAGTACGTACTTTATGAAGGAAGGCATATGGCCTTTACTACGTGAAAATTATTGAATACACAGTGTACCTACACTAATTTTATTTAACTGTTTTTTTTCACTAATTGATTAGCTAATGAAAATCCATTTTGCTTTATCAACAATAAAACTTAATAATGAACAACAATATAAATGATACATTATTAAATAAATTTAAAACAAAATACACAATGTATGACTATAAAGGAAAAGTACGTACTTTATGAAGGAAGGCATATGGCCTTTACTACGTGAAAATTATTGAATACACAGTGTACCTACACTAATTTTATTTAACTGTTTTTTTCACTAATTGATTAGCTAATGAAAATCCATTTTGCTTTATCAACAATAAAACTTAATAATGAACAACAATATAAATGATACATTATTAAATAAATTTAAAACAAAATACACAATGTATGACTATAAAGGAAAAGTACGTACTTTATGAAGGAAGGCATATGGCCTTTACTACGTGAAAATTATTGAATACACAGTGTACCTACACTAATTTTATTTAACTGTTTTTTTTCACTAATTGATTAGCTAATGAAAATCCATTTTGCTTTATCAACAATAAAACTTAATAATGAACAACAATATAAATGATACATTATTAAATAAATTTAAAACAAAATACACAATGTATGACTATAAAGGAAAAGTACGTACTTTATGAAGGAAGGCATATGGCCTTTACTACGTGAAAATTATTGAATACACAGTGTACCTACACTAATTTTATTTAACTGTTTTTTTCACTAATTGATTAGCTAATGAAAATCCATTTTGCTTTATCAACAATAAAACTTAATAATGAACAACAATATAAATGATACATTATTAAATAAATTTAAAACAAAATACACAATGTATGACTATAAAGGAAAAGTACGTACTTTATGAAGGAAGGCATATGGCCTTTACTACGTGAAAATTATTGAATACACAGTGTACCTACACTAATTTTATTTAACTGTTTTTTTTCACTAATTGATTAAGCTAATGAAAATCCATTTTTGCTTTATCAACAATAAAACTTAATAATGAACAACAATATAAATGATACATTATTAAATAAATTTAAAACAAAATACACAATGTATGACTATAAAGGAAAAGTACGTACTTTATGAAGGAAGGCATATGGCCTTTACTACGTGAAAATTATTGAATACACAGTGTACCTACACTAATTTTATTTAACTGTTTTTTTCACTAATTGATTAGCTAATGAAAATCCATTTTGCTTTATCAACAATAAAACTTAATAATGAACAACAATATAAATGATACATTATTAAATAAATTTAAAACAAAATACACAATGTATGACTATAAAGGAAAATTACGTACTTTATGAAGGAAGGCATATGGCCTTTACTACGTGAAAATTATTGAATACACAGTGTACCTACACTAATTTTATTTAACTGTTTTTTTTCACTAATTGATTAGCTAATGAAAATCCATTTTGCTTTATCAACAATAAAACTTAATAATGAACAACAATATAAATGATACATTATTAAATAAATTTAAAACAAAATACACAATGTATGACTATAAAGGAAAAGTACGTACTTTATGAAGGAAGGCATATGGCCTTTACTACGTGAAAATTATTGAATACACAGTGTACCTACACTAATTTTATTTAACTGTTTTTTTTCACTAATTGATTAGCTAATGAAAATCCATTTTGCTTTATCAACAATAAAACTTAATAATGAACAACAATATAAATGATACATTATTAAATAAATTTAAAACAAAATACACAATGTATGACTATAAAGGAAAAGTACGTACTTTATGAAGGAAGGCATATGCCTTTACTACGTGAAAATTATTGAATACACAGTGTACCTACACTAATTTTATTTAACTGTTTTTTTCACTAATTGATTAGCTAATGAAAATCCATTTTGCTTTATCAACAATAAAACTTAATAATGAACAACAATATAAATGATACATTATTAAATAAATTTAAAACAAAATACACAATGTATGACTATAAAGGAAAAGTACGTACTTTATGAAGGCTTTACTACGTGAAAATTATTGAATACACAGTGTACCTACACTAATTTTATTTAACTGTTTTTTTTCACTAATTGATTAGCTAATGAAAATCCATTTTGCTTTATCAACAATAAAACTTAATAATGAACAACAATATAAATGATACATTATTAAATAAATTTAAAACAAAATACACAATGTATGACTATAAAGGAAAAGTACGTACTTTATGAAGGAAGGCATAGCCTTTACTACGTGAAAATTATTGAATACACAGTGTACCTACACTAATTTTATTTAACTGTTTTTTTCACTAATTGATTAGCTAATGAAAATCCATTTTGCTTTATCAACAATAAAACTTAATAATGAACAACAATATAAATGATACATTATTAAATAAATTTAAAACAAAATACACAATGTATGACTATAAAGGAAAAGTACGTACTTTATGAAGGAAGGCATATGGCCTTTACTACGTGAAAATTATTGAATACACAGTGTACCTACACTAATTTTATTTAACTGTTTTTTCACTAATTGATTAGCTAATGAAAATCCATTTTGCTTTATCAACAATAAAACTTAATAATGAACAACAATATAAATGATACATTATTAAATAAATTTAAAACAAAATACACAATGTATGACTATAAAGGAAAAGTACGTACTAGTGAAGGCATAGAGCCTTTACTACGTGAAAATTACTGATTATCGTGTGCCGAGTTTTGCGGGGGCAGTGGCGGGGCTGACTCCGTGCGGTATCGTGTGCCGAGTTTTCGGGCTTCTACTTGTATTTAGTGTTAGTTCAAAGTGAAATAGTTGATTAAAATGTTAATGTATCATTTTGTCCAATTTTTATTATTCTCTTTAAAAAATGTAAACAATTAAGTAATTGTTGTAATATTTTTTTATTGTTGATAAAAGTCACAAAATAGATTTTTTATCGTACACAATACATTTAATATATAAAAGAAAAAAAATGAAAAAAACAAACAAACAAGTTTCCTGAAAAAAACAATTTTAACTATTTTTTTTCACTAAGTGATTAGCTAATGTAAATCTATTTTGCTTTATCAACAATAAAACTTAATTATGAACAACAATATAAATGATATATTATTAAATAAATTTAAAACAAAATACACAATATGTATGAGTATAAAAATGAGAAGTTGGCGAGTTTTATAAAATGTTTTGGTCATTTTTTATTTATTTATTTATTTTATATTAACACAGGCTTATTTTTTTTTCAATTTAAAATTTTTGCATTCCTGCTATAAAATATTACTATATATATTAAATATTTTTTTTTTTTATCTCTGCAATTTATTCTTTTAAATATATATAAATACACACTACAAATATAATATTTTTTTTTTTTTTTGAATATATAACTATTTCTTATATATTATTATTATTACTATTAATAAAATGTATATTGTAAATAATTTGAATAATTATATAATATATATATATTAGAATTTTATCGAATAAAAATATTAATTTTTTTAAAAATAAAATAAAATTATAAGAAAAAAAATGTGTTATCTATTTTGGTATCTAAACCTATTAATTCCTTGTAATTTTTATTTATTCAGAGGCTTTAATTGACATTCTGACTCCCTGACCCATCGTAGAAACTGTCTCCGTCCTTTCTCTCTTTACATTACCATACAGGGTATGGTCAAGTATTGTAACCATGCATGAAAAAAATGGTTTTTTTTCCTTTTTTTTTCGTAATATCTCAAAAACGGCTGAAACTATTTTGATTAAAAAAAATTAAGCGAAACCATGGCCTTTCGCTCTACAAAAAAGCTCTAATAAGTGAACATCGAAATAATTTATATTTTTCGAGATAATAATTGTTTTGTCAAATGTCTGTAGTTATTCTGTCTGGCTGTCCTGTTAGTCTGTGTGTTACCAAATTTTTGTGGACGAGCTAGCTCAAAAACTTGTGTGAATATTGAAACCAAATTTCACACGTTGTTTTGGTCCATTGAGATTAAGAGCTGATTAGATTTTGGTGCATATCGACCATAAATTATGAGGGTGGAGGGGGGTTAAAAATTAAAAGTCTAGGCCGTTTGAGCAAAGTCTACCAAATTTTGTATACATAATCAGTGGACCCCAGATGTCTAAAAATGCAAAAACTAACCGCCCAAAATGGGCTGGGGGTGGGGGTGTAGGGTCAAAAAATGAAAATCTTGGCCATTTACCAAACTCAACCAAATTTTGTATACATAATCAGTGGACCCCCAGAAGTCTAAAAATGCAAAAACTAACCGCCCAAAATGGAGTGGGGGTGGGAGTGTAGGGTCAAAAAATGAAAATCTTGGCCATTTACCAAACTCAACCAAATTTTGTATACATGATCAGTGGGACACCAGAAGTATAAAAATGCAAAAACTAACCCCCCCCCTACATGATTATAACTAATTTTAGAGGCCAGAGTTGTATGGTAAAGTCAAGTGGATGGCCACATCAGAACACTTCAGCTTATTTATATACCGGGTGAGTAGTTTTTTATCTTGAGACAGTCTTCTAACTCAAAAACAGTGCATTATATTAAAAAAGTTTCAAATAAATGTTTGTTTATATCAAGGGGAAACTAAACTACACTACTATTTGTCGACCTAGAACAAGCTTTCAAGGGAATTTCAAGGTCAAGTTTTGTTTTTTAAATGGAACCCTATATTTTTCTTTGCATAGCCTAAATCTATAAAAAAAAAACTGAACAATTTTCATAAGAACTATTTTTTTATACGACATCAAATAAAAAAATCAATTATTTAATTATTAAATAAAAAATTATTAAATTGAAAAGTCACAACAATGAAAACAAGTGTTTATAATAATACTAAACTTCGTTATACTCAGATTTAAGAGATTATTTTCTACTTAATAGATCTATTTAAAATTCTTGAGTTTAAAAAAGTTTATTTCTCGTGTCAATCCAGTAGATAGTTATGTATATTGTTTTACCATAATAAAATTGGATCATTTTTTTGTTGAAGAAAAATCTTTGTTTCATCAAGAAGACTTCCGATACACTATGGAATGTCACAGAATATTGTAGGAAAATTATTAAATTATTTATTTAATATTTAAATATTTGATCACTATTATTTGATAATTAAGTTGAATGATTGTTAAAAATAATTAATATTTGGATTTTTTTTAGATCTAATTGATTTAATATTTTTATTATTTGATGTCATATAAAAAAATAGTTCTTATGAAAGTTGCTCAATTTTTATTATAGATTTAGGCTATGTAAAGAAAAATATAGGTTTCCATTTAAAAAACAGAACTTGACCTCGAAATACTCTTGAAAGCTTGTTCTAGGTCAACAAACAATAGCGTAGTTTAGTTTCCCCATTGATATAAATACACTTTTATTTGAAACTTTTTTTCATATAATGCACTGTTTTTGAGTTATAAGATTGTCTCAAGATAAAAAAAAACACCCGGTATACTATCTTGTCTTGGTTCTGACAAGATAAAATCAATAATTCCTTCGAAAGCTTCATTTTTTTTTGTTTTTATTTATGATATTGATGTAAGAAGGAGATACACCAGAAGGTGCATTCCCTAAATGCCTGTATGGGATGGCTCCTCCATCGTGAAAAGAACAGAGTAGAAGGAAAGAAGCCGAGATCACAAGCCAAATCTCAGAAAGTTAGATACAATCCAATTTATTTGCGCGAAATACACGATTTTCTAAGATTCAATACCCCTAAGCGCCTAAGTTGCATACTAAGTGAAGAAAGGCATTTGTCAATTCGTTTATCCCTTATCTCTATGACTTCTAGCGATTGGAACTCTTCCACAGTCCGTGTTCCCAGCTACATATATGGTAACCTTCAGTCTTTCAAGACCCGCATCCACAAGTACCTTCAACTTCGACCCAATCCTTGAAATCTTCTTTCCAAGGCACAAGGCTCCCTCGCGGACTTCAGAGATTTTACCTTTAAAATTTTCAAAAATCGAAACCCTCAAAATAAATGGTTCTGAATCTAATATTCATATCATTTATCTAAGATTTAGTTAATAGTACCTGAGCCACCGAGGGATGCTCGGCAACTTTTTGCTTCAGTTAAAAGTTATATATTGATACTATTTTTAATTTAAAATTCTGATAAAAACCACCCCGGCACCCCACCCTCTGGACCCCACTCATACTAGCCCCGCTATGCTCCTGGACCCTCACCTGCTCCACCCACCCCCATTCCGCACCCAGTTTTTGCATTTCTAATTTTCTAGTGGCCCACAGATTATGTTTATACTTATAGGTATATAAATAAATTCCGTATAATTATATTCTTTTAAATTAAATAACAATGTATCGAGTTTTATAATAATCAATTAAATTGGCAAATTCTAATATATAATATTATTTGTTATTAACTTTTGTGGGATTTAAAACTCGATTTATAATTAATTAAATTGTTTAATTTTAATATATAATAATATATTGTATAAAGTATTCGTGGGTTTTAAAATTAAAAAAGCAATTAATAAATAAAAGATAATTGAAAAAAAATGTAAGCAAACTTTTTTATTGACATTTTCATCTATAAATAATTACTTTAATTAAGAAAAAGTCAGTTAAGATCAGATCGCTTTCTCATCCTCAAAACTTGTTCGAGCCTTTTTCAAAATAGAACTAAGATACAAATATAATACAAACAAATATATATATATACAAGTTTGCTCGTTTAATAAGAGTAGATAGATATGAGATAAGTCAGGTGTATGGACGGTTAAGTCACTCTAGATTTTAAATATTATTTTTTAAATATTTTTGGTCAACCCGACTATTTTTCTATTCTTTAAGTTGGTAAGGGAAATCAAATGACGCAGAAACTCTGTAGTGGTTTGTGAATCCCTTCTTCAATTTATATATCAACCCGACTCATTTTCATTAATCCTATAAAGAATTGTTCTTATATTTAAATTTAATATTGTTTTTTCAACTCTTAATAATTAAAAATGAATGCAAATCCTGAAGGATCAACTTTACTTGAATATTATAAATCAAAATTATTAGCATCAGAAAGAAATTGTGCAAAAATGAAATCGAAAAATGAGGTATTAGCCAAATGTTTCCAGGTACGTTTTATTTTTTATTATTATAATAATAAATATTTATTTATTAACTATTAATCAATTATTTATTTATATTTGAAGAAAATGCTACTGAAAGCACAAACTCAACATTTAATCAATGAGAAAATCGAATTGATAAATAAGAATGTAAGTATATATTAATTTATTTTTTATTATTGTTAGGTTAGGGGTTAGGGTGTTCGAACCATCCAACCTCCACCCTCAGGACCACCTTAACTAAAGGGTTAAATGGACTATATATCCCCGAGGCGCTGCAGCCTTTTTGGACGGCAATTTTTTTTAGTTTGACGGCTAGGAAACTTAATATTTAACTTATACAGTACCTGGAGCCACCGAGCGATGCACGGTAACCAAATTAAAAAAATACAAATGTATACAGTACACGCCCCCTCGACCCCCCCTGAAACTACACACCTCTCCCCCACCACTGTACCCCCGCTCCGCCCCATCGCACCCCAACCCCGGATCCCCCACAACTGCACCCCACCTCCCACATCCACCCCACCACACAATTTGCCCACATTCGTTCATATCGATGAACATTATAAAAAATAAATAGGAAAATAAAAATAAAAAAATAATCGTATAGGATCTGAAATAAAAAAATAAAATTAAATAAGATTTGTTTCCAAGTTATATAAAAAAAAGCCACTTCAACCACTTTATTTGTAAACACACCTGTTTTTGTTATGAACCTACCTGTAATGTTATGATTTAGACACCTGTTAACTAAAAAAAATCCTAATTTTTAATATAATATAATAATATTTATAATAAAGTATTCGTGGGTTTTAAAATTAAAAAACCAATTAATAAATAAAAGATAATTGAAAAAAATGTAAAGAAACTTTTTTATTGAGATTTTCATTTATCAATAATTACTTTAATTAAGAAAAGATCAATTAAGATGAAATTTGTCAGAGTCCAGACCTAGCCAGATCCTTTTTCATCCTCAAAACTTGTTAATAGACTTGGTTTCATCAAAATCGGAATAGCCGTTTTCAAAATAGAACAACACACTATTCCTAAAAAGGAGACACATCACAAATCTCTATTACAGGCCTATCTCGAATCCACCTCTGTTCTTTCCAAATTAATGGAATTAGTCATAAACCAACACGTCCTTCATCACTTAGAAAACAATAAATTAATTCACGATAGGCAATATGGATTCAGACAAAATCGTTCCACAGGCGACATCTTAACCTATGTCACCCACACCTTGAACAATACTCTAGAGGCCGGAAAAAACCCTCGCTGTAGCCCTTGATATCTCCAAAGCTTTTGACCAGGTTTGGCACAAAAATCTTCTTGCCAAACTACCAGCCTTTGGATTCACACCAACACTTCGCAAATGGATTGAAAGCTTTCTGACAAACCGAAGTATAAAAGTTGTGGTGGATGGAACATCTTCTGAATCGTTCTCCACAAACTCTGGTGTTCCCCAAGGCTCTGTAATCTCCTCCACACTCTTCCTTATTTATATAAACGACCTTATTGATCAAACGGCAAACCCCACTCATTGTTACGCCGACGATAGCACTCTACACGGCAAACCCTCTCTCCCGAATAATCGAATCAATATTGCCTCCTCAATTACTCTCGACCTAGACAAACTGAATAAATGGGGCTCTCAAAATTTAGTTAACTTCAATTCAAACAAGACTCAATGTTGTCTAATTTCTAGGCGCGAAAATAGAGATTTCCCTGATATTCACTTCGATTCGAATACCCTGAAAATGTGTGACAGCCTATCCATGTTGGGCGTCTCTGTCGCATCTGACCTGTCTTGGAATGAACACATCTCCTCTGTGGCGAAATCTGCAGCAAGGAAGATTGGCTTCTTATTCAGGTCCAAGCGATTTTACAAACCCCACAACTTCTCACCATCTACAAGGCCCAAATCCGCCCCTGTCTCGAATACGGCTCTCATCTGTGGAGAGGAGCCTCAAAATATTCTCTTGCTACCCTTGATGCAATTCAGAAACGAGCCGTCAGGCTAATTGACGATTCTACCCTCACCGACTCCCTCGACTCGCTGGCTCATCGAAGAGATGTCTCCGCCCTTTCCCTTTTCTATAGATACTATCACGGCAGGTGCTCTGATGAGATAAAATCAATAATTCCCCCAAAGCATGCTTTGCACGCAGCACACGTTTTGCCGACTCCCAACACTCTTTCGCGGTCAAATTAGAAAAGTGCCGGACCACTTCATTCGCGAATTCATATATCCCCATGACTTCAAGGAACTGGAACTCTCTCCCAGCCTCTATCTTTCCCAGCACCTATGATCTTCAAACCTTCAAAACCAGGGTGCATAGACACCTACGTCTACACCCTCTCACTTAAACAACTTTCCCTTCTCTTCGGTAATGCAAGGGTCTTTCGAGATCCATAGGGGCTACATCTTTACTGGTGCACCCCTTCTTGCATTCGATTGCATTAAAAAAAAAAAAAAAAAAAATCTATATACAATTTTCGCTCGTTTAATAAGAGTAGATAGATAGACAGATAAGATAATAGCTTAAATAAGCTTAGTACTAAAGATAGATATATTATAATCACACGAATATTTACCTATCTACATATTTTCAATCACAATAAAGAAAAAAATACTGAATTAAATACGAACTGTGACTTAAAATGAAAACTGCCATAATAAATGTAGCTGATATCAATAGGATATTTTCAATTTATTGTAGAAGAAATAAACAATTCATAAACAGGGACAAAGGAACAGAAATATTTATATTCAAATAAATTATAAGTGCATACAGAAAAACAATGCGTTCTTAATTTTTAAGCGGCACAATGTCCAAGTTTTGATGGCCCACTCGTGTGCCGCAGCAAAGAGGTTGAGAACCACTACTATAGAGAATAGAAAATTCTTGATTCTTTTAATAAATTATTAAATTCAACCAGAAGAGACAATTTCAATCAATATTCCTTTAATTCTCTATTCATATAATAGAAACAAAATCTCTAATAGTTGAACCAAGAACCTACCTAGCTACACAATTTAACATTTGGAAATTTAGAAAATATTTTCAAATTCCTGTAGCTATTATTTTAAGCCCTGAATTTGGATTAGAACCAATACATGGCTATAGACTCTCAAACTGAATCTTAACTCGAGCTTTTTTTACACGTCTTTAAATGTGAATTAGTATTTTTTAAGATAATTATTGAATTAGGGTGATGAGAGGGGCATTATCCCCAATGAAAAACACCATTCTTATATTTATTTATTTATTTTTAGATGATGGAAGAAAATGTTCAAATCAGAGGTCAAATGAAATCAATGGAAATAAAGTTTGATTATATGTTGAAAATGTGTAAGTTTATTTATTTATTAAAATCAATTTCTTAATTTATTCTATACTTTTAATTTAATTATTTCTTGATTTACATTATAATTTTAATTGATTTATTTAATTTTAGATGAATGAATTGCAAATTGAATTAATAACGGATGGACCATTGGATAAAAATAACACCAATAATATATGGGATGCTTCACAGAAAGGATCCCTCCCAGGGGTCAAGTATTACCTTGCACAAAATTCCAATAATATAGAAAAACCAGATAATGATTCTCTAAAGCGTCGTCCATTGCATTATGCATCGGAAAAAGGACATTTACATATTGTGAAATATTTGATATTAAAAGGAGCAGAAATAGATTCACTCGATTCTATTAAAGATACTCCGTTAATAGCGGCGTGTGAATATGCACATGTATCTGTAATAAATTTTTTATTAGATATGGGTGCCAACATAAATCATCAAAATGAATACATGAATACTCCCCTCCATTATGCAGTTGCGACCAATATATTGGAACATGTTAAAATTTTAATTGACAGGGGGCCGACACAACATTAAAAAATGAAGATAATGAAACTCCATTGGAAATGTTAAAACGATCATCTATACCCATCACTGAATTTTCTTAACTTTAATTTTTGTTTTGTTAAGGGAGAATGGTGTAGGTTCTTGGTGAAACATATTAAATAATAGAAAATAATTTTTTTTTTTATTAAAACCCCACAACCTTGTTTTGCTTTACAGCCATTCATTCTTTTTAACCGACTTCAAAAAAAGGAGGAGGTTCTCTATTCGACTGAATTTTTTTTTGTGCCTATGTTACCTCATATCTCCGCGAATTGTGAACCGATTTTGAAAAAAAATTGCATTGGGTCCAGTCTACGTTCCGATTGGTCTCATTTTTTTTTCGTAGGTATTAGACCTTTTTTGTTAGGTTTGTTCAGGACTAACTTCTTTGTTTATGAACCGATTTCGATGATTCTTTTTTTATTGGAAAGGGGGTATCTTAGGGATGGTGTCATATTAATTTGGTCAAGTTCTAATGTTAGGATCACTATTAATAACATCACTAAAAAGAGAAAAATAAAAAATTTTAAGAAAAAAATAAAACCGACTTCAAAAAAATTAAATGCAACAAATAAAATACACTAAAGGGTATAAAATGATTATTATCTTATTTAGTTACAACTAAACGACGAAATATTAACATGAAATTACTTTTTGAAGTCGGTGCCAAACATATACCTTTTATGAATCGCACTCGACGGATCTTACTTCAGTACGTTTGGTGGGTACGTTCGCTTATAGGTATAGTTTGTTTGGCACCGACTTGAAAAAGTAATTTCATGTTAATATTTCGTCGTTTAGTTATAACTAAATAAGATAATAATTATTTTATACCTTTTAGTGTATTTTATTTGTTGCATTTAATTTTTTGAAGTCGGTTTTATTTTTTTCTTAAAATTTTTTTCACTTTAAAAAGTAAAAGTTTGTCTGTCTGTACCTAAGATACAGATATACTAAAATAGGATACAAATATTAATATAATAACTTATATAAATGCATTTTCTTTCAAATAAAAATTCGTATTGAAATTTTGACCGAATGAGGTTGAATAAAAAATATTTTTCATCGTAGAAATCTTTTTAAATTAAGCTGAATATTTCTAAATTTAATTCAGTTTAAATTGACGGTGAGAGAGAGAGAGATCCAAAAGGGCCATTTTTGTGCCTGTCGGCCCTTAGAAATTGCTTAACTTAATATTAAATAAAAAATCCATAACTTCACTCAATCTCTCCTTATCATTCGCCAAATAAGAACATATTTGATATCTCAAATATTTTGGGAATTATAAGGAACGGAACCCTCAGAATGCGGTTCGGCTCTTACTTTTTCTCAATCCCATCTTTAAAAGGATTCTTTACGCCCCGTGGTGCAAAAAAATAATGTTTATTTTTATCTCCACAACAAATTCGACCCTCCCTTAAATATATAATTAAATAAATCGATTTTAACTAACCCATACAAGCACAGAACAAAACGCTCAGTCCGCCAGGTACCTAGATAATAATTTAAATAAAAAATAATAAGCATATCTATCTACTCTTATTAAACGAGCAAAAATTGCATATATATTTGTATCTTAGTTCTATTTTGAAAAAGGCTCTACCGATTTTGATGAAACCAACTCTATTAACAAGTTTTGAGGATTGAGAAAACGATCTGGCTAGGTCTGGACCTCGATAAATTTCATCTTAATTGATCTTTTCTTAATTAAAGTTATTATATTGACAGATGAAAATCTCAATAAAAAGTTTGTTTACATTTCTTTCAATTATCTTTGATTTATTAATTGGTTTTTTAATTTTAAAATCCACGAATACTTTATAGCAAATATTAATTTATATATTGAAATTGAACAATTTAATTGATTATGAGGGAGGAGAGGAGGAGGGATACCAATCGATTTGATTGGGGAATAATGGAATTGAAATAATTATCGGAAAAGAGGTTTTTTTATCTAATTAGATTTTTCCTCTTATTAAAAACAAGGACTAAAGATAAATAAGGACACTCGATGGTGGAGAAGCAATCTCCGGAATCGAAGCTAAAATACATGGTATACATTAATTAATGTAAAATAATTGGTTTAATAAAAATTTATAAAAAAAAAATTTAATTGATTATAAATCGCACAAAGAGTTAATAAGAAATATGATTATATATTAGAATTTGCCAATTTAATTGTTTATTATAAAACTCGATAAATTGATATTTAATTAAAAAAAAAATTATACGGAATTTTTTTTATATACTTATATATACAGTGGTACCTTGAGATACGAATTTAATTCATTCTGTGATCATCGTCGTATGTCAAAAAAATCGTATCTCAAAGCAATTTTTCCCATTTAAAATAATGCAATATATATTAATGCGTTCTAGCGATATGAAACTAACCCAAAACACAGTTAAATTACACATAATATACACAATTTGTATATAGATAAACGAGTAATAATACACATAATGTTTATTAATATATTAATAACACTCAATGTTTATTAATCATCACTTTAACGTCAGGCCTTTTTGGCCACACTTTCCTGACTTTCACTGCGTGAGACCTTCATAAGGTAACGATCAAGAGAGGTCTGTATCTGCCTTCTTTTTAAAATGTTACGAAAGAATGTGAGACACCTATCATCAAATAAGGCACATCGCAAATTCGTATCTCAAATTTTTCGTTGTATGTCGAGGTATAAATTTTAGAATATTTCATGTTGTATCTCAAAACATTCGTATGTTAGGACATTCGTATCTAAAGGTACCACTGTATACATAATCTGTGGGCCACTAGAAATGCAAAAACTGAGGGTGGGCTTCAGGAGGTGGGGGAGGGAGTCCAGGGGGTGCAGTGCACGGGGCTGGTTGTCCAGGAGGCATGGCGGGGGTGTGATGTGCGGGAGCGTAGCGGGGGTGGGGTGCAGTGACGGGGTGGTTTTTATCAGAATTTTAAATTGACAATTTAATTCATACACTAAAAGTCCCATAAGCAACGGTGTTTTTGTCACTATGACAGCGAAAAAAGTTTACCCTAACTCTTCCAGCGACAAAACTGAACCTAGCTTTAAGATTCTGAAAATCAAGTTGTTTATAAGAATTGTATTTTTTACAATTGTACTTTTCCTCTAAATTAAATAAACTAATTTATGTCTTAATTTTGTTAATTTTGTGATTTACGTATTGATTCATTAAATTGTCTTACCGAATTACACTCAAGCTTTTTTTGGGTCGAAGTAAACTTGATATTTTATAATTCGAGTTTTGTTGCCTTTGGGCAATTTAACTCAAAAAATTACCTGAAAAAATTACTCGTCCTACGGACTCGTAATTTTTTCACAGGTAGTTTTTTTTCGTTTAATTGCCAGGCAACAAAATTCTCATTAAAATGTCAAGTTTACTTCGGCAAAAAAAAAGCTCTCGTGTAATTATAAGTGAAAATAATATTAATATATAACTTTTAATTGAAGCAAAAAGTTGTCGAGCCTTGCTCGGTTGCTACAGGTACTTAGAAAATAGAAGAACATAAAAAGAAATTATTGTCAGTAATCATTAAGGAACATGGTGACCTGTTGGTACAAGAGGACACATTATTTAATAATATGATAGTTGAATTAAATTAATAAATACAAGGTAAGTTGACAAAAATTATTTAAATATTTAACTCGAGGTATTATTAACACATCTTAAGGAGATACAAAACTAATTTCCTATCTTTTATTTCATTATTTTTTTATTGTTTTATTTATTATTTTATTGTTGTATTTATTTATTTATTATTTTCATTATGACATTATTTCATTTTCTGTGATACTATTTAATTGTTTATATTTATTTATTTATTTATTGTTTATTTGTTGATTATTGTATATATAGGTATGATGGTACACAGTTTTGTAATTGTTATGCCTAATTTATATTTGGCGGTGAAAATTTTACTCATGCTAGACTGGCTACAATGGAATTCATTCCGAGGCCATTAAGAGGAGAGAAAATAAAAAATTATTTTTTATAAATATTTATATTTTTTATTTTTATTCAAGGTAATTTCATTTTCAAAATATTGTCAAGTTCTGACCTCTGTTGATAATAATGCTTAAAATTCCTCCTGCTAATACGATAACCAATGAGCTTGCTCCCATGCAATGGCGCCTGTATTGTGACGTCACAAAATAAATAAATAAAACCTTTTAAAATCGAGTTACAACCATAAATAAATGATAGATATAGATGGTTAACTATCTATAACATAAATAATAGAATTAATACTATTTCGTCCTCATCTCTCTTTGTGTGTTCTGGTAAGAAAATCATCTCTATAATTTCTATAAAAACTTAGAAAATTGATTATATACCTAGATACATAATATATAAAAATGTAAGTGTTTATTAATTTTTGTTTATTATTTATATTAAACAATATTGATTGTTAAAATATGATTTAGGTATATAAACAATTATATATATATTTTATAAATATATTTGATTATTTGAACTTAACCTAAATAAATAATAAGAAAATTTGTTTTAAATTTAAGCCTCTGCCCTGATAGCCCAAGAGCTGGTGACGAATTTGGAGAAGGTATTTTAGGCAATTTGAAAATATAAAAAACAGTATATTATCGATGTTAGTGAATTTGGAATCAAGAGTCAGGAAAAGAGATAGTTCTTGCGGTTATTTTTCGCTACTGCGCAGCCTATATGACATTCGCCAAAAATTAATTCAAAAAAATATCCTTTAGGAAATTTGAAATCAAATTTGTTAAGAATGGTGTGGGTTCTTGCTGAAACATTTTAAATAAAGTAAAGAAAATAATAAAAAGTTTCTTAATATTTTCTTAACTTGACATCATTTGAATCTTTTATTTTAGTACAGGGTGGCAAAAAAAAAAAAAACCGGTTAAAGTTTGATACGTCCTAACAGGAATGTTTTATACCTTATCCATTTAATTTTTGTTTTATCGGTTTCTCCACATTTTTTGTCCTAGAGTATGTATTTTTCATTTTAATATTAATTAATTTATTGTGTTTTGGAGAATGTCAAACAAACGTGATGCAATTGTGGAGCTTTTTAGTGAAGGGAGAGAGAGGTCAGTGTGAGATTGTCCGTTTGCTCAATGTGCCTCAACAAAAGCAATCCGCCGTTTCAATGAGCTTGGCCATACCGGCTATACTCTCTGATACCGGCCAGTGTCCCGGAAGCGGCAGAAGCTCACCGTCAACACTCCTGGCAACATTAAAAAACGGGTACAGCGAAATTCGAGGGTCTCCATGAGGAAAATCGCCCGTGAGATCGGAATCAACCGAGAATCTTTCCGCCAAATACCCAAAGAGGAGCTGAACCTCAAGCCCTGCAAGCTCCAGAAGGTACAGCTGCTTACAAACAAAAACAAGCATGTGGGGCTGCAAAGATGCCGCCAAATCAAGTAGTGGGCCGCAGGTGACGACTGGGAATTGATTATGTTTGCCGGCGAGAAGCTGTTCACCCGGGAACAAGCCCATAACCGCCAAAACGGCAGGAGCTGGTCCTCAGATCGATAGGAATAATATTTTGACTCTAAATCAATCGGGATTCAGAAAGAGGCATTCATGTGAGACAGCTTTACAGTTGATAATAACAAGATGGAAGAAGTGAATCGATGACCCAAGAAATGTGGTGGTGGCGGTTTCTCTGGGTCTTCGGTGTGCATTTGAGACGGTGAATCGGGATCTACTTCTGGAGAAATTGAGAAGATATGGTTTTGGTAATAGTGCAGTGAAGTGGTTTAAATGTTATTTGTCTGGTCGAACTCATGTTACAAAAATTAATAATGTGATTTCCGATCCTCAAGCTGAAAGTGTTGGTGTCCCCCAAGGAAGTATTCTTGGGCCTTTGTTGTTTGTTTTATATATTAAAGACATTTGTAACTTTATTAATGATGATGTTTTTATAAATCTGTTTGCCGATGATACACTAATATCAGTGGAGGATTGTGATTCACAAAGAGAAACAAAGAGATTGTCTTCTGCTTGATGCAAATAAACATATACACATATATATCAAGATGATATATCTGTATATATATATTATTTATTTGTTTGAGACTATAGTTTCGAAGACTTGGTCTTCATCATCAGTCTTTCTTCAATTATAAATGTTTTTCATGGAGTCAATATCATGAAAAACATTTATAATTGAGGAGAGACTGATGATGAAGACCAGGTCTTCGAAACTGTAGTCTCGAACAAATGAATAATATATATATACAGATATATCATCTTGATATATATGTGTATATGTTTGTTTGCATCAAGCAGAAGACAATCTCTTTGTTTCTCTTTGTGAATCAACAACTCTGCTACTCTCGGCAAAACAAAAACTTTTCAACTAAATCAAGAGGATTGTGATGTTGAGAGGGCTTGCCAGAAAATGAATGGAGCCCTTAGGAAGTTGGAAGACTGTCTAAATATGAATAAACTGTTTATAAATTGTACGAAATCTAAAGTAATGCATTTGGGGGTGGGTGGAGAAGGGTTAAGTCCAATCTATCTGAATGGTGTTAATTTGGAATATGTGGATTCATTTAAATACCTCGGAGTAGTGGTTGACTCGAAGTTGAACTTTAAGAGTCATCATAGTGAGCTCTTGAAGAATGTAAACAGAAAAGTGCAATACTTTGGTAGAGCTAGTAATAATTTGAATATGAACACTAGAATTAAGGAGAAAGAATTTAATTTATAGGACAGATTCTAAGATTTTAATAGAAATATTATTAAAATCCTAGAATCTGTCCTATAAATTAAATTCTTTCTCGTTTATAATTGATTTGTTAATCTGAACCCGAGCTCATTTTTGAAAAACATTCCAACTCTTTTAAAAAATAAGATGCTCAAATCTTTACTAGAATTAAGGTGTATAGAACTATAATTAGTCCTAGTTTCTCTTACTGCCCTACAATATTATATTTATATTATTCTTTGTATAAAGAGCGCGAGGTATATGCCAGGGTCCCAGCAGCTGCTGGTGTGTGCCGATATATATATATGTATATGTTGCAGTAAAAACCCGTTCTTACTATTTAAAACGCGTTTTACTGAATACCTTTGTGTCAACTAGAGTTTACTGATGTTGGTTGAGTTTGGTTCAAAGGTCTAGACTCTAGAATCTTCATTTTTGACCTTCCGTCTTTTGGGTGTTTATTTTCAAAAATTTTTAAACGAAAATGTCAAAAATTAGAAGCAAAGTTGTAGAGGATGTAATTTTGACATTTTCCTTTTTGAAAATAAACACCCAAAATGAGGCGGAATCTCAAAAATGAAGATTTTAGACTTTTGAACCAAACTCAACCAACATCAGTAAACTCTAGTTGCCATTAAAGTATTCAGCGAAACGCGTTTTAACTAGTAAGAACGCGTTCTTACTAAAAACGGGGGTTTACTGCAACATATATATATATTCCTATGTCTAGCTTCTCATAAGGCTTTTTTTATCGCACTAATTCAAAATATTTATTCGTGTCAGGTAATTATTAAAAACCACCGTATTCGTCTGACTTTTTGTATACATTTTAAATATTAATTAATAAATATGCTATAAAAATTTCAGACTGCCTAAAGAATATTTTTTGCTTATATTTATAAAACAAGTAATTTTTGGGGACGGACTGATAAGTAAAATTGAGTGAATATTGATGAGGCAGTCCAAAAAAAAAAGAAGATAATTTATATTATCGTTTTATTCATAAACCGACGTTTCGGAGGCTATTCCCTCCTTCTTCAGGGTGGCCATCTTCCCAGGTAACACGCACAATATCCCCAGAATATTCTAAGAAGTTATTTAAAGGACATATATATTCCAATTATCTCCAGGAGATCCATAGAATATTTATATGGGCGTTAATCTTCTGAGAATATTCTTTTCCGAATATTCCAAGAATGCGCGACTAGGAATATTCCGGGAAAGGGAATTTAATGTCCTACACGAATATTTTAGTTCTAAGAAAATTCCCAGAATATCTACTACGAAGATTGAAAGATTATTCACAGGATATTCCAATGTCCAGAGAAGATATTATCAGAATATTTATAGATTATTCTTGTGCTACCTGGGTTCAGGAGTGTTTTAATAAGATTGAAGTAATTTTCAGTCCGTCTCCAAAAATTACTTCAATCTTGTTAAAACACTCCTGAAGAAGGAGGAAATAGGCCCCGAAACGTCGGTTTATGAATAAAAAAGATAATATAAATTATCTTCTTATTTATTGGACTGCCTCATCAATATCCACTCAATTTATGGTATAAAACAACTTTGGGGCAGTCTGATCATACTTCAAAACCGTCAAAATAGTCTGGGATTTTTATATCTAATTTCTATATCAACTAGAATTTTTTTTCTTTCAGATTCAAATGATTTCAAGTTGTCAAAAGGATATTTTCTGGAATTAATTTTTGGCGAATGTCATAGGCAAAACAACCGCAAGACCTCTCGATTCCGAATTCGCTAACATCGATAATATACTGTTTTTTTTTGTTTTTTTGTTTTTGTTTTATTTTCAAATTGCCTAAAATATCTTTCCCAAATTCGTCACCAGCTCTCCGACTAAAATGAAGAAGGATGCCGCCGAGGATCCGAAACGTCGGTGTGGATGGCTAAATAAAATATAGAGTTTACGCCGAGATATATTGGCCCCTGTTTTATTTATCACCTACATAATATATAACGAATAGAAAAAATTCTTGATTGTTTTATTAAATTGATACAATTCTTTAAATTCAATCAGAAGAAACATTTTCAATTAAGATTTCATTTTAATTCGCTATTCAATTGAAACAAGAGCCTGGGGCTTGACTCTGATATTTTAACCTAGAACGGAGTTGTTTAATTTAAACATGTGAGCAATTTAAGATTAGCAAAAAATTTTCAACTTTTTCTAAACATATTTCAAGAATTAGAACCAAAACATGGCTATAGACTCTCAAACTGAATCTTAACTTGAGTCTTCTGTTTTATTTTTTTGTTAGCTAATATTTTGTTTTTAGCGGAGTCAGGATAAGAGAGAATTAGTTGTTTTTTTTAAGATTATTATTGCTTTATCCCCAATGAAAAAGAAAGACAATTCATAATGTTTAATTTATACATTCAACTGCTTAAAAACAAGTTTACTCTATATATATATATACATATCATTTATCTACATATGTGTAGTTAGGGGGGGGGGGGCAAATTTTCGAACTTTTTCCAGTTTTTCGCTTATACTTAACTTGAAAACAGTTCATATTTTATAAATAACCGTTCTATAGCAAATTAAAGAGGACAAATTTTCACATTGTTTAAAAAAAAGAAATGCAAATTGGTCTAAATAGTTCGATTTTTAATGCTGATCCAAAAAACAGCGCAAGATTCTATACATTTTTAAACTAGATTAAATTTGCTACTATTTAAACCCAGTTTCATATTAATTGGATAATGGTAACCCGTGTCGCAATGAGGTTGACATTTTGAAAAACTGCAATTTTTTGCAAAAAATCTCAGTTTTTCCTTCATAAAATGAAAAGCACTCGTCCTAGAAACTTGATTTCTATCTCATTCTCTAGAAAATTGTGTTTACTTGGACCACTTTTTCAAGTTCCTAGGATCAGTAATTTTCATTTTATGAAGCAAAAACTGCGATTTTTTTGCAAAAACCCTGCCGCCGCCACTGCGGCTGCCCCAACCCCCCCTAGGAAAATTCCCTAATTACGCCAATGTCAATGAAAGATCTTTTATCTGTTGTTTGATTACATTTTAGAAATGCCGAGTTTCACGCCTGTCAATTATATTTATCAATTGCCATTCAAAGAACGAGAAGAATTATGCTGTATATTGGACACACATGACTTATGGAAAGAATTAGGTAAACCATTAATTTATTATACTGATTTTTTTTTTAATTTTACCTATTATATATTTAGAACACTGGAGAACCGGGAGATGAGTAATTTTTGTATGTATGTACTCTATTAATTTACCATACTTTTTTTCGAAATATCTCAAAAACGGCTGAAATTATTTTGAGGAAAAAAATTGAGGAAACCATGTCATTTTTCTCTACAAAAAAAGCTCTAATAAGTGAACATCGAAAAAATTATATTTTTCGAGATAATAATTGTTTTTTATTAATTTTCTTCCAGAACTTAAGTGACTTGATTTAAATTTTTCATTAAATTGAAGGGTTGGTTTTGTCACAAATATAATAAAACAATAATTTTAATAACTATTAGAATTATTTAATTGATTACTATACAGTTTCGGTCACCACTGGTCGACCATCCTCAGTAGTTCTAAAAATTGAAATGAAACATTTATTTACATTTTTTCTTTTTATAGAGAATTATATAACACAAAATTTTTTTTTTTTACAATAATTTGAAATCATACATACATCTCGTTCAAGAACCGGAATTTGTCATTTCACATGAAACATTCATTCTTAAATCTTCAATATAGATAGATCACACAATTCATTACAATCACACACACATATATACATATATAGCAACAATTTATAAAAACGTTTACCAGTGAACCAGAAACTATTTTGAATTAATGATTATATTAAATACTATTTTCAATTTTATTTTTTTCTAATTATCTCATTGCATCGTCAATTATTATACAATTAAAAAACCCATTATAAATAATCCATTCTAAAAACACATTATAAGTTAAATTCATTCTTTATTTTTAATTTTTTATTAATGAAATATCAAAAAACATACATCTTCCTATTACATTTTTCTTTCAAAATCAATACTTGTTTAATCAACACACCAAATCAAATCAATATTTTTACAACAATGACACAATTAGACTATAACATTCTGATATGTTTTCAGAATCCATTTTGAAATTTACAGAATTATCGATATCCTTCAATATATAAAGAGATTCTTTTATTTTTCTCTTGGTCCAATTTTTCTCATAATCTAGTATTTTTACTCCTTCAAAATCGAAAGTATGCTCGTTGTCAATAGCATGAATGGATAACTGCGGAGACCAATTTATTTCCATTAATCGATGAAATATGTTCTTTAATTCTTTGTCTCAAATGTCTTGAAGTCTCACCTATATACTTGTGTGTTTTTTTTATCTTTTTTACATGAATCACAAACTATCTCATAAACAACACCCATTTTATCAAGTTTTTCAAGATGAGTCTTATTATTGAATATGTTCATGAGTGGCCTGCCAACACTGTGTACTAATTTAATGAAAAAAGAAAAAAATAATTGTTTTGTCAAAATGTCTGTTAGTTAGTCTGTTGTCCAATTAGTTTTTTGAACGAACTATCTCAAAAACTAGTGTGAATATCGAAGCCAAATTTCACACTTAGTTTTTGTCCATTGAGATTAAGAGCTGATTAGATTTTGGAGCATATCGACCTAAAATTAAGGGGTGGAGGGGGGGGGGGGTTTAAAAATTAAAAATCTAGGCCATTTGAGCAAACTCAACCAAATTTTGTATACATAATCAGTAGGACCCCAAAAGTCTAAAATGCAAAAACTAATTCCCCCTCCCCTACATGATTATAAATAATTAATAAAGGGGCCAGGTTGTATGGTAAAGTCAATTTGATGGCCACATCAGAACACGTCAGCTTATTTTTTAATGAGATTGATGTGAGAAGGAGTTACACCAAAAGGTGCACCCCCTAAAGGCCTGGGTGAAAAGAAGAAGAAAAGGAAAAGGAATAAATATTATTTATTTATTTATTTTACATAATATATGGCATATCAACTACTAAGGTCATTAGTGCCACCGAGTTACTGACTTCTTTTTTCTCTCTTTATATCCATCTTCATTATCTTCACTCTTCTAAATATTAAGAAATGAAGAAAAACAGAGAAACAAAACCTCCGACAAATCATATTCCATATACAAAACACACAAGAAATATCTACGAAGCAAAAACACATAACAGATCACACTCAATAAGTCCCCGGTCTGACACATAGATGGCAACACTGTAGACAGACCCACGTGAATTCCGGGTAGTACTAACCTTCAAACAGTATGTGTCAAAATATTATGGCATTCTGACCGTTAGTTTAGAGGTTACAGTCGTTTTAGTGACCCCAGTTTTGTAATTTTCAAGACAATGAATAGAAAGTAATTTCCTGTGCTGATTAAACACTGTTTTTTGATGGGGGAAAAATACTGTTGGGGCCAAGCAGTGGCTTGATAAGCATTATGGGGACTCGGCACCAGGGAAATCAATTTATTATTGACTGGTATGCTGAATTTAAACGATGCTGAACGCTCTGGTCGACCGGTTCCGGAAAACATAAAAAATGTCCACAAAATAATTTTAAAAGACCGTAAAATGAAGTTGCGTGAGATAGCTGACACCGAGGGGTGAACCGCGACCTAATATCCTGTACACCTACTTCCACTTCCACTTTCATTTCCAAGTAGAAGACAATAGATGAAGGGGCATTATCTAATGAATTCCAAAGATGGTGTACACCTAATAATCAATCGCTGTTCACCCCTCGGCTGACACCTTGAAAATATCAGAAGTTACTGTCTTTACAAAACTAACCCCCCCCTCCCCTACATGATTATAAATAATTTTATTAAATATTAAATATAAGCGATGGGCCAGGTTGTATGGTAAAGTCAAGTGGGTGGCCACATCAGAACACGTTAATTTATTTAATTTTTAATTTGAAACAAGTGACCTAGAAATCCTAACTCATAGTAAATGAATATTTTATTTAAAATAATTTGTTGTTTTCTTGGTAAATCCATCAGATTATATTTAGTTATTGTAGGTAACGTTTTCTTTAGATGATTATTTTCAATTTTATTTCTTTTTGGATAAGTTTATCAACGATCCGTTGCAGTTTATTTTATTTTGTTCTCAATTAATTTTTTTTCAGGTGGAAGATATATGCAATTTGACCAGGCAACGATGATGCATATTGGAAAAGAATTCCTACTAGGAAAATCTCCAGCTGATGCTCTCTTAACAAAATGGGGTTTCCAAAATCACACTATTTTGGAATTATTTGTTTTACTGCTTAAAATGCACCATTTTCAAGCTATGATTATTTTGAAACCATTTGGTAAATATTTAAAAAACTCTCATTTCTAGAGATGTCATTTCAATACTTAACTCATTCTATATTTACACTTATCACTTTCATATACACTACCGTGAAAAAAAATCGACCCACTAATACAAACTTTAATGAATAGCAAATTATTTTTAAAATTTTTACAAATATTTATATAATTTGTTTCATTAACTCTTAAACTAACATCTATATATATAAAATTAAGGTTTTGTCTGTATATTGCTCCAAATCACGCCAAATTTTGGTTGCACACGTTTCAAGCAAAGTTATGAACGAAAACACCCTCAACAAAATTCCTGTCTGTATGTTTCAGTGGTTTCCGCGAAAAGTTGCTCACGATTCACGTAAAAACGGTTGAAGGGATTATTATGAAATTTCATATTTGTATCAGATGTCTTCTAACTTACGTTTTTAGCTATATAACGTTTTGATATTTTGACCCCAAAAGGGGGTTGGGGGGGGCGCACGAATGAAAATTATCAAATAACTCCTAAACTATTAACTCTACGGCAAATTTATAATAAGCAAAGTTGTAGGGGATGTGATTGCTGACAACTTTTGTTTAAAAAAATTCCCCCCAAAAAAGGGGGTGAAAAATATGTAAATTCTTGCCCTTGGAGCAAACTCAACCAAACTTTGTATGCATAATCTGTGGGCCTCTAGACAGCTAGAAATGCTTGGGCACGAGGGCATGGTGCGAGGGGTAAGGGTACTGGGTTATTTTCGCGCGATGTGGTAGGTGGGAGTGGAGTATGAGGGTGGGGTTCGTGGGTTGGGGGTCCAGAGGGCGTGCACCCTGGCTAGCAAGATTGCCACCGAAGGCGGGCCTTGCAGCTAGTATTCAATAAATATTGTTGATAATTATTTGAATAAAAGATTTCACTGTCGATGGTAACAGAATTGTTTTTATTGTAGGTTAAAAATAAAATAAAATGAGAGAGTCTTCTGTTTTTTAAATAAAATAATTTTTAATTATTTCTAGAGACTATAGTTTCAGAGGCATTTGCCTTCATCATCAGTCTATCACAAATATTTCAAATTAGTTACAAATTAAGATTTATACATATATTTTTCAAAATTTTTCTATGTATAAATCTTAATTTGTAACTAATTTGAAATATTTGTGATAGACTGATGATGAGGCAATGCCTTCGAAACTATAGTCTCTAGAAATAATTAAAAATTATTTTATTTAAAAAACAGAAGACTCTCATTTTATTTTATTTTTAACCTAAAATTGTTGATAATTTTTACAAAAAAATAAAAGAATTAAAAAAATTAAAAGATACAATTACAAACTATTCTACTTTCTCAATATCACTTTAAATTTAAATAAAGTTTTAATAAAAGATCAAATTACATTTGAAATATCAATAAAATGAATAATTTCGAATTAAACATCATTGATAGAAAAATAAAATATACAAAATGGATATTTCTGAAGTTTAAGCAGTTCAAATTGTGTGCCTAATAATTAATCAAGGGATAAGTCAACAACAAGTGGCAATTACACCACTTGCAATAAGCAACCATTTCAATAATGTATGGTTCCTTGTAAAAAAATTAAAAATGATTTACTATTTAATAAAGTTTTTATTGGTGAGTTAATTTTTTTGCACTTCAAGTGTACTTATATAATAAAATTAAAGTTTTGTCTGTACATTGGTCCAAATCACGCCAAATTTTGGTTCCACATGTTTCAAGTAAAGTTATGAACGAAAACACACCCAACAAAATTTCTGTCTGTCTGACTGTAGGTTCCGCGCAAATCTTGCTCACGATTCACTTAAAAACGGCTTAAGGGATTATTATGAAATTTTATATTTGGATCAGATTTATTCTAACTAAAAATCATTGCTATATAACGTTTTGATATTTTGACCTCAAAGGAGGGTTTTTTTGGGGGGGGGGGTGCGCACTAATGGAAATTATCAAATAACTCCCAAACTATTAACTCTACGATAAATTTTGTTATGAGCAAAGTTGTAGGGGATGTAATTTCTGACAACTTTAGTTTAAAAAAAATTTCCAAAAAGGGGGGGGGGATCAAAAAAATGAAAATTCTTGTCCTTGGAGCAAACTCAACCAAATTTTGTATACAAAATCTGTGAGCCACTAGAAGGATAGAAATGCAAAAACTGGGCGTGGGATGCGGGGGCGAGGGGTTCGAGAATGGTGTGTGTGGTGCGGGTGGGAATAGGTGCCCAGGGGGCTTAGCCCTCTGGCTAGCAAGGGGGCCGCCGAAGGCGGGCCTAGCAGCTACTACGCTCTAATTTTCAGGTTGGAATAATAATAACCTGAAATCTAAAAAATATATTTGAAAATTTTAATTGAATGTAATGGAAGGCAGCCCAGAGGTAGTGAGGAAAGAAAAGATTAACACATATAAATTACACCTTATTTTATATGTGTTAATTTTTCTTCCTCACTACCTCTGGGCTATCCATACATTCAATTAGAATTTCTGCAGTCCGTCTCTCTCCAGAGAAAATTTCGTTGCAAAAAAATATTTGAAAATTTTTTAATTTAAATTTTTAATATCCCCGGGCCCCCCTGTCACATTTTGTCACAAATCTGAGATGCCCCCTATGGAGGTGGTGTTTCAATTTCAACTATACGGTCGGCCATAGAAGCTAGTACATCTAAACTATTTTGACTGGGAGCTAAAATAGATTGTACAAATGGAGGGAGTCGTTGTAGAAACATGTTTCTCAAAAAATCTGATATTCTATTAGAAGCTAAACTTTTCATTTCACTTAGTAATGAGGTTGGTTTTTTTTTATTTCCTAATTGTAATTCAGTTAATAATTTTTTTGTTTTTTACTTGACCATACAGGGTATGGTCAAGTATTGTAATCGTGCATGAAAAAAGTGTTTTTTCATCTTCTTTTTTTCGATATATCTCAAAAACGGCTGAAACTTTTTTGATTAAAAATATTGAGCAAAACCATGGCATTTCGCTCTACAAAAAAGTTCTAATAAGTGAACATCGAAAAAATTATATTTTTCGAGATAATAATTGTTTTGTCAAAATGTCTGTTAGTCTGTGCGTTAAAAATTTTTTGTGGACGAGCTAGCTCAAAAACTAGTGTGAATATCAAAACCAAATTTCACACGTAGTTTTGGTCCATTGAGATTAAGAGCTTTAGATTAGATTTTGGTGCATATCGACCCAAAATTAAGCGGGGTCGAAGGGGGTTAAAATTAAAAATCTAGGCCATTTGAGCAAACTCAACCAAATTTTGTATACATAATCAGTAGGACCCCAAAAGTCTAAAAATGCAAAAACTAACCCCCTCCCCTACATGATTATTAATAATTTTATTAAATATTAAATATAGGTGAGGGGCCAGGTTGTATAGTAAAGTCAAGTGGGTGGCCACATCAGAACATTTCAGGTTATTTTTATACAAATCGTATCTCTGTGAGAAAATTTATATAAACGTTGTTCAGTTCAGATCACGGTCAATTCATTATTTTTTTTTAATTTGTGACTTACAAAAACAAAATGTAAATAAATTAAAATAAACTTTTTTTAATTTAAACATCTTTTAATTATTTTTATTTTTTTTTTTTAGTTAATGAGAAATATCATGGATTGATAAATAAAGAGAAAGAGTCGATGAGTATAAATTTACGGAATTCTGTCTCTTTTTCGGCGCCCCTCAATTCAAATAATAATCCTATTTTAAAAGAAAATATTAATTGTGAAGCCAAGCGTGTATTGGACAATATGGCCGATTCAATTCAAGAGGAAAAAACAATTATAAATAAACAAATGAGCAAAGAAGCTTCGAGGCCGCCGCTTAAAGGTTAGTACCTAGCCACCGAGCGATGCTCAGTAACTTTTTGCTTAAGTTAAAATCTATATATTAATCCACGAACCCCCCCCCCTACACCCCCACATTCCGAAACCACTTCTCTCGCCCCCCGTACCTCTCCGCCACTGGACCCCACATCTACCCCCACCGTCACCTCCGCCCCCGCCTCCTGGGTGAGAACCAGTTTTTGCATTTCTAGTCTTGTAGTGGCCCACAGATTATGTGTTTATAGGTATAAAAGCATATAAATAAATACCGTATAATTATTTTTTTTAATTAAATAACAATTTTTGAGTTCATCAATTAAATTGCCAAATTCTAATATAGAAGAATACGTTTGTAGGATTTAAAACTCGACTTTTAATCAATAAAATTGCCCAATTTTTAATATATAATAATAATTGTAATGATCTTATTGTTGGATATAAAATTAAATAAACTGCAACGGATCGTTGCTAAACTCTTATCCAAATTCATTTGAAATATTAATATGTTTGTTCCTTTATTATTAATCAGATATCACTTGCAATTTGTAGTTCTTATTGAAATTAATTCAAAAATAATTCTCATTTAAGAGTCGAGGAATAATCATTCTACATTAGGTTTTTGACGTTTCGATTATTATTGGTAACCATTGCTGAAGACATGGAGGAAACGATTTAAAAATCAAAAATAACGATCGATTCTTACCTAATACTAGAGGAATAACCTTATTGCATTCCATTTTTTGATGTTTTGACTATTAATGGCAACCTATTGAAAACGTGGAAGAATCGACTAAATCAAAAAGACTAAATTCTTTTATGGCAAACAACTCAAGCTTGAGTTGTTTACCAAAAAAGAATTTAGTCTTTTTGATTTTAAGTCGATTCTTCCATGTTTTCAGTAGAGGTTACCATTAATAGTCAAAAAATCAAAAATGGAATGCAATAAGGTTATTCCTCTAGTATTAGATAAGAATCGATCGTTATTTTTGATTTTAAGCCGATTCCTCCATGTCTTCAGCAATGGTTACCAATAATAATCGAAGGGTCAAAAATCTAATGTAGAATTATTATTCCTCAAGTAATAGATGAGAATCAATCGCTATTTTTGATTTTAAGTCGGTTCCTCCATGTCTTCAGCAATGGTTATCAATAAAAACCGAAACGTCAAAAGTCCAATATAGAATGGTTATTCCTCAAGTACTAGATCAGAATCAATCGCTATTTTTGATTTTAACTCGATTCCTCTATGTCTTCAGCAATGGTTACCAATAAAAACCGAAACGTCAAAAATCCAATATAGAATGGTTATTCCTCAAGTACTAGATGAGAATCAATCGCTATTTTTGATTTCAACTCGATTCCTCTATGTTTTCTGCAATGGTTACCAATAAAACCGAAACGTCAAAAGTCCAATATAGAATGGTTATTCCTCAAGTACTAGATGAGAATCAATCGCTATTTTTGATTTTAAGTCGATTCCTCCATGTCGTCAGCAATGGTAACAGTTAAGAAAACAACGCGGTTGCTATGGTTACTTATAAAATTTCCTCCCAAATTTTTACCATTTCACAGCGAGAAGCCTAACCATTCTTACTTAAGTTAGGTTAAATGAGCTATATTAAAACGATCAAATGAATAAATTTTAAAGAATTTAAAAATAAAAAAAGTACTATTTTACTATAGAGTAAAGTACTTTAAAATATGATTTTACTAAAAACTTTATTTAACCTTTTTTGTGGTCCCCAAGGTACTTAATTAGGATATTAAATTTCATCAAAATTGGTCAAGTCATTTTCAAGATATTTAGAAAAAACTAAAAAAGTAATGAAATAAAGTACCAATGTTTGTGGACCGATATGTACCAAAAACTAATCAGCGCTTCATTTTGTTAAACTAATGGTAGGTTTTCAATTTCATTTCGATCGGTGCAACGGTGTGGAAAAAATCGTGGGCCATAAAAGCGATAACATCCATCCATCCATACATACATCCATACATACATCCATCCGCACGCACTAAATGAAAAAATCGCACTTTTTGGCCTCTCGACGAGACCCCATGTAATTTTTGGCAAAACCGTCACGTGCTAATATTCAACCTAATTGAATACTACAATTTGTGACTTTAATTGAGTCCATGGGTTCCTTAGTCTTTACCTGAGGACTCTTTGAAGCCACGCTTGCCCCGAGAGCGATTACAATACTTTACCCATGCTTTGCATTGGATAAAGTAAAAACCAATTATTTATTAAAAGGAATGTAAATATACATTTTTATCGAGACAACCACCTGTGAATAATTATTTCAATTAACAAAAAACCCATCAAAAACAACTTAGCCAAAGATGAGACCGTGACAGATCGAATCGCCAACACAAATCCCCCCTAACCCGTGAATTTCATCCAAATCGTTAAGACCGTTTTCGAGACCCGATTGGATGTATAAATAAATATACAAGATTTACTTGTTTAATATACTAAGATTCCTTTCACTTTTTACTCTCGCTTTCAAATAATAACTAAGGTATTGGAAGTTTTCAAAAAAGTCTTCTAATTACAAAATCATAAATTTATCTATCAATTTTTGATTTCAAGATGGAAACATACGATTTAGTTTTATAGATAAAATAAAGTAAAGAAAATTTTTGAAATTTTTTTTTAGAAATTTTTGAAAATTTAAAATATAAAATACTTACTAGGTAAGTTTCACATAAATAAAATATCAGATGCTTGTTTAGCACGACTCTATATACCGGGTGAGTTTTTTTTTATCTTGAGACAGTCTTATAACTCAAAAACAGTGCGTTATATGAAAAAAAGTTTATTTATATCAGGAAGGAAACTAAACTACGCTATTGTTTGTCGACGTAGAGCAAGCTTTCAAGGGTATTTCAATGTCAAGTTCTGTTTTTTTTAAATGGAACCCTATATTTTTCTATACGTCTACTTAATCTAAGAAAAAACTGAACAACTTTCATAATAATTATTTTTTTATACGACATCATATAAACAAAATACATGAATCAATTAGATCTCAAAAAAATTCTTAATAATGATTTTTAACAATTATTCAACTTAATTATCAAATAATAATGATCAAATAATTAATTATTAAATAAATAATTTAATAATTTATTAGTTGAATAAAAGATTTCACTGTCGATGGTAACAGAATTGTTTTTATTTTAGGTTAAAAATAAAATGAGAGAGTCTTCTGTTTTTTAAATAAAATAATTTTTAATTATTTCTAGAGACTATAGTTTCGAAGGCATTGCCTTCATCATCAGTCTATCACAAATATTTCAAATTAGTTACAATTAGATTTATACATTGAAAATTTTGAAAAATATATAATGTCTTTTTCTTCATGTTTCCTCTTGGGAGATTAGAATGTAACTTACAGTTACATAATGTATAAATCTTAATTTGTAACTAATTTGAAATATTTGTGATAGACTGATGATGAAGGCAATGCCTTCGAAAAATCGAAACTATAGTCTCTAGAAATAATTAAAAATTATTTTATTTAAAAAACAGAAGACTCTCTCATTTTATTTTTAACCTAAAATTTAATAATTATTCGACACTGTTCTGAGACATTCCAGAGTGTATTGCAAGTCTTCTGGATGAATTCCAGTTTCAATTTCCTTATTTTGGCCTGTTCCAGTTTTTTTTTTTTTTTTTTTATTTAAACAGATTTTACAACACGATGAAATGAAGCTTGTAAGGGTGTATTCCTATCAGGAAAACGCTCGGCATTCATTTCAATGGCAGGCAGCCCCATAACACTTCTTCCACATTTACCATAAATTAAGACCATTTCACTTCTGTCTCCGACAAAAAAATGCTCCATTTTTATTATGGTAATACAATATAACTATCTACTGGATTGACTCGAGAAATAAACTTTTTTAAACTCAAGAATTTTAAATAGTTCTATTAAGTAGAAAATAATCTCTTAATACTGTGTATCCACGTATAATGAAGTTTTAAGATCATTATAAACAGTTATTTTCATTAATAAATGAATTTAACTTTTAAGGACCAATCATAGATTTTAGAGAAAATATTTTTACATTGCATAGGGAGTGAAAATCTTTAGCTATAATTTTTATATATGTTGCATGTCAGAGAGATGTTTGTCTTAAAGGTTTGGCTAACGGCCCGGCAAGCTTAGTTAGCGCTTGGGTTCGATTCCTAAGGGGACGAACCTCTCTGATATGCAATGTAAAAATATTTTCTCTAAAATCTATGATTGGTCCTTAAAAGTTAAATTCATTTATTAATATTATAGGTCTGGGTTGATTTTTGAAATAATTTCCATCTTTTTTTTCAAAAAAAGACACTCAAAAAGATACTTAAATCTTTGTATTCACTTATTTTTATTGTTGTGACTTTTCGATTTAATAAATATTTATTTAATAATTAAATATTTGAGCATTATTATTTGATAATTAAGTTGAATGATTGTTAAAAATAATTATTATTTGAATTTTTTGAGATCTAATTGATTTAATATTTTTTTATTTGATGTCGTATAAAAAAATAGTTCTAATACAAGTTGTTCGGGTTTTTTTTGTAGATTCAGAATATGTACAGAAAGATATAGGTTTCCATTTAAAAAACAGAACTTGACCTCGAAATCCCCTTGAAAGTTTGTTCTACGTCGACAAACATAAGCGTAAGTACTTTAGTCCCCCCCCCCCCTGATATAAATAAACTTTTATTTGAAAGTTTTTTTTTATACAATGCACTGTTTTTGAGTTATAAGATTGTCTCAAGATAAAAAAACTCACCCGGTATAAAGTTGCCGCCAGACCAACGCTCCTGTACGGAAGTGAAACCTGGCTCACGACCAAGAGAGAAGACAGCCGAATTACAGCTGCGGAGATGCGTTTCTTTAGAGGTGTCAAAGGATATAGAAGCGTAGATAAAATAAAAATATAATAGTCGAATAAGAGAAGAACTCCACATCTCAGGGATAAATAAATATAAACAGAATTGGATTGACCACCTCGAAAGGATGGAAAGACTCAAGATTGCCAAAATATGTCCTGGAATATAAACCCAAAGGAAAAAGAGATCGCGGGCGATAGAGGACGTTGCCAGAATAATGTCTTAGCCGGAACAGGCTTAACGGCCTAACCCTTGACTGCAAATGATGATAATGATAAATACTTTACTGAATCATAAGTTTCCTGTATTTGATTCAATCGCAAATCGAATGCAGATGATTTTTATCAAATATTACGTGAAAATAATATCTGAATTTATATATTTCTAACTTGAAATAATGAAGTTAGGTAAATAAATTTATAATTTTCTCATTAATATATCAAAGAATAATTAAGATATTAACGACAATTGATTTTAAACAAGATATATATCGCGAGACTACTGCTGATTGAGGCTATTGGAGTCTGCTGAGTCTTAAGTCTGAATCAATAGAGAATGAAAAAAATGTGATTCATTTGGCTATAATCCAGCATCATTTTCGCGATTGGTCTGCATGACACTTTTTATATCAAACACTGATATGGATTTTGTAATCTGAGATGTTATATATTCAATCTCACAATCCAGAGCGCCCGATCTGTTAACACGTGTGTTAGGTGTTTGCCATTGACTTAAGACTCAGCAGACTCCAATAGCTTCAACCAGCTGTAGTCTCACGATATATATCTTGTTTAAAAAGCGCGATCAAAAACAATTCTCGTTAATATCTTAATTATTCTTTGATATATTAATGAGAAAATTATAAATTTATTTAACTTCATTATTTCAAGTTAGAAATATATAAATTCGGATATTATTTTCACTTAATATTTGACAAAATCATCTGCATTCGATTCACGATCGAATCAAATACAGGAAACTTATGATTAATTAATAGCAAACACCTAACACACGTGTTAACAGATCTAGCGCGTCGGACTGGGGGGATTGAATATATAACATCTCAGATTTCAAATTCATTTGGTGATCCATATCAGTGTTTGATATAAAAAGCGTCATGTGGGCTAAACGCGAAATGATGCTGGATTATAGCTAAATGGATCTCATATCTTTTTCATTCTCTCTTGGTCCAGACTTAAGACTCAGCAGACTCCAATGGCTTCAACCGCAGTAGTCTCGTGATATATATCTTGTTTAAAAAGCTCGATCAAAACAATTCTCGTTAATATGTTAATTATTCTTTGATATATTAATGAGAAAATTATTAATTTATTTACTTTACTTAAATTTGTTCATACAATCAGAACAAAACTAAGCCAAATCGATTTTTAAATTTTAATCGTTCTTTAAATTTTGCAGCCTCTAAAATTTTGCCTCCCTAGGCCCGGGCCTCTCAGGAATAAGCGTAAACCCGCCACTGTACATCATTTATACTATAGGAAGTGAAAGTAATAAATTGACAAATCATCAATGTATCTATAATAAAAATTCGTCACTTTTTTAGATCTTTCTTCTTCATTGATGGACTGTCGTATGCCACCGATCGATTATGAAGAACTCGCAGCCGCTACTGATAATTGGAATACAACTAGAATATTAGGACAAGGTGGATTCGCAACAGTCTTTAAAGGCAAATGGAAAAACATCGATGTTGCAATCAAACGAATAAAAAAGGTTATTTTAAGCTCTTTTAATTCCAATATTATGAATTTATCTTTCATTTTTACTTTACCATACAGGGTATGGTCAAGTATTGTAATCGTGCATGAAAAAAGTCTTTTTTTCGAAATATCTCAAAAACGCCTGAAACTATTTGGATTAAAAAAAATTGAGCGAAACTATGGCATTTCGGTCTACAAAAAGGCTCTAATAAGTGAACATCGAAAAAATTATATTTTTCGAGATAATAATTGTTTTGTCTAAATGTCTGTTAGTTAAATTGAAAGTTTTTGCCGAGAGTAGCAGAATTTTTATATATTGAAGGAGACAATAAAAGAGTGTGTCTTCTGCTGGAATTATAAATTTTATTTATTTATAACGAGACTATAGTTTCGAGGGCTTTGCCTCTTCATCAGTCTATTACAATGTATTCACAGGAATTAATTTACGAATTAATTCCTGTGAATACATTGTAATAGACTGATGAAGAGGGCAAAGCCCTCGAAACTATAGTCTCGTTATAAATAAATAAAATTTATAATTCCAGCAGAAGACACACTCTTTTATTGTCTCCTTCAATGTCTGTTAGTTAGTCTGTGCGTTACCAAATTTGTGTAGACGAGCTAGCTCAAAAACTAGTGGGAATATCAAAACCAAATTTCACACGTAGTTTTGGTCCATTGAGATTAAGAGCTGATTAGATTTTGGTGCATGTCGACCCAAAATTAAGGGGGTTAGAGGGGTATTAAAAATTAAAAATCTAGGTCATTTGAGAAAACTCAACCAAATTTTGTATACATTATCAGTGGGACCCCAGAAGTCTAAAAATGCAAAAACTAACCCCCCCTCTACATGATTATAAATAATTTTATTAAATATTAAATATAATAAATTTATAAATTTCTTATTAATATATTAATAACTAACGAGAATTGTTTTGATCGAGCTTTTTAAACAAGATATATATCTCTATATATTTTATGATGCTGGATTATAGCTAAATGGATCATATCTTTTTTCATTCTCTCTTGGTCCAGACTTAAGACTCAGCAGACTCCAATAGCTTCAACCGCAGTAGTCTCGCGATATATATCTTGTTTAAAAACGCGATCAAAACAATTCTCGTTAATATGTTAATTATTCTTTAATATATTAATGAAAAAATTATAAATTTATTTAACTTCATTATTTCAAGTTAGAAATATATAAGTTCAGATATTATTTTCACTTAATATTTGACAAAAATCACCTGCATTCGATTCGCGATTGAATCAAATGTAGGAAACATACGATTTATTAAATATAAGTGAGGGACCAGGTTGTATGGTAAAGTCAAGTGGATGGCCACATCAAAACACGTCAGCTTTTTTTTAATACTTTCATTTTTGAAAGCTTTTTTTTGTGAGACTAACAACAAAAAATAGCTTATTCAAATAATTTTTATTTTTGTCAACGTTTCGTCAACTTTGTTGACTTCCACAGGGCTTTAAAAAATGATCCATATCTCCTTGAGTGATACAGTGAATTTTAGAACGGGCACGTAGGGACTTTGTGCAACTTATAGTTTATTGTTAAAAAAATACAATGATAAAAATAAGCTGACGTGTTCTGATGTGGCCATCCACTTGACTTTACCATACAACCCTAAAATTATTTATAATCATGTAGGGGGGGGTTAGTTTTTGATTATGTATACAAAATTTGGTTGAGTTTGTTCAAATGGCCTAGATTTTTAATTTTTAGCCCCCCTCCAACCCCCTTTAATTTTGCCTCTATATGCACCAAAATCTAATCAGCTCTTAATCTCAATGGACCAAGACTGCGTGTGAATTTGGTTTCGATATTCAAACTAGTTTTTGAGCTGGTTCGTCCACAATAATTTGGTAACGCACAAACTAACTAACTAAAAAACAACCAGACAGGCTAACTAACAGACATTTTGACAAAACAATTATTAAATCGAAAAATATAATTTTTTCGATGTTCACTTATTAGAGCTTTTTTGTAGAGCGAAATGCCATGGTTTCGCTTAATTTTTTTAATCAAAATAGTTTCAGCCGTTTTTGAGATATTTCGAAAAAAAGAAGAAAAAACCCACTTTTTTCTTGCACGATTACAGTACTTGACCATACCCTGTATGGTAAAGTAATAAAGTATTTGTTAGGTGAGATAAATTATAACTTGGCGCTATAATAATAGATTGGCCATTGTCATTTATAAAAACTAAGAAGGGTATATAATGTGGTTTTGAGTTTTGATTTTTAATTTGAAGATAATAATGGAGGGAAATTTTTTTTTTTATTTTAGGTGTGGAATTGTATTTGAAATTTGTTTGTTCAATTTGCTCTTTGGTTATTTTAGAGGACAACCTCTTTTTTTCTCTTTATGATATATAATTTCTTTTTTCACAGAGAGGGAATAAAATTGACGAACATTCCTGTCAATCCGAGAGATCTCAATCGCAACGTGAGCTTAACGCTCTCAGTTCTTGTCGTCATGATAATATTTTATCCATCTACGGTTACAGCGAAGGGGAGCATTATTGCCTAGTATACCAATATATGCCAAATGGCTCATTAGAAGATTGTCTACGTAAGGTGGGTCTTATCCTTTGAATTTGCCAAGGGCTCGAGCCCAATATACACCGGGGGAGTTTTTTTATTTTGAGACAGTCTTATAACTCAAAAACAATGCATTATATGGAAAAAAATTTCAAATAAAAGTTTATTTTATATCAAGGGGGAAACTAAACTACGCTATTGTTGTTCGACGTAGAACAAGCTTTCAAGGGTATTTCAAAGTCATGTTCTGTTTTTTAAATGGAAACCTATATATTTCTTTACATTTCTTAAATCTATAAAAAAAACTGAACAACTTTCATAAGAACTATTTTTTATACGACATCAAATAAAAAAAATATTAAATCCATTAGATCTAAAAAAATCAAACATTTAATTATTAAATAAATAATTATTAAATTGAAAAGTCACAACAATGAAAATAATAAGAAAATCGGGCCTTGCAGCTAGTATATATATATATATATATATATATATAAATTCTCATCTGTCTGATTCTTTGGGGAATCAAAACAGATGAATTTTGTTCAGTTTTTCAATAATAAATTTTATTTAGAATGTTTATATGTTAACATTTAAATGAAAAGCGAAAGTTAAAACTTTTATCCGGTCACTGCCCTATTTTGGTGCACTTGGGACCAGACTCGTTTTGATAGTGAACCAAGAGTTGAAAAAAGAGATACAGGACGCAGTCGGGTATGATCCGACATCTTCTGCGTTAAGCCCGCAAATGCCTTCTCCATTTAGGCGATGGATCCTCCGACTAGATCCTATAATCAAATTTTATATATATTCAACTCTCTAGTTCAATCGCGTTTTTCTTCTATTTTCCTAATAGTATGGTTGTTATAAATTTACTACAATTCTCATCTGTCTGATTCTTTGGGGAATCGAAACAGATGAATTTTGTTCAGTTTTTCAATAAATATATGATCATTATTATTTGATAATTAAGTTGAATAATTGTTAAGAATAAATATTATTTGGATTTTTTTAGATATAATTGTTTTAATATTTTTTTAATTTCATGTCGTATAAAAAATAGTTCTTATGAAAGTTGTTCAGTTTTTTTTTGTAAATTTAGTCAATGTAAAGAAAAATATATGTTTCCATTTAAAAAACAGAGCTTGACCTTGAAATACCCATGAAAGCTTGTTCTACGCCGAAAATCAATAGCGTAGCTTAGTTTCCCCTTGATATAAATAAACTTTTATTTGAAAGTTTTTTATATAATGCACTGTTTTTGAGTTATAAGACTGTCTCAAGTTAAAAAAACTCACCCGGTATAACATTCGTAAAATTATTTCTCTTATCGAATATATCATCCTGGCGAATCCCTTGGTAAATTAGTAATCATTGCTTTATTAAAACTTTTTATATGCAGTGATTCTTTATTTTTATATAATATTTACAATAAGGACCGTGCGTCACGACTTTAGCGGCAACTGGCGTCGAAAATATAAGCTTTGGGGGATGATTTATTAAACGTCCAAGACAAAGAGACTACCCTAGGCTCTTTTATCTATGATATATACTATAATACAACGAGCTTTTCGTGCGTGCCTGGGCTGGTAGCCCTGGCGGGCGGCGTCTCGATCCAAAATTTTTATTCCTCTTAAAAAACCACACTCCAAATGTATACCTGTAAACTCCCGAAAATACATAGTCTCTTAAAAGTTTCGCCTCATTTTCGTCCTGACACAGCTACAGAAATGAGCCTCTAGATATGAATCTGGAAGTATTTTTTTTTTCTATAATCTACAGCATTATAACGGCCATTAAAGGATTCCCACTAAACAAGAAAACATCTTATCTTATCCTTGAAATATTAGAAGAAATCAAGAATTTTAGAGAGGCAGGTAAGGAGGTATCCCTTCTATGGATACCTTCTCATAGTGGAATTAACGGGAACGAGAGAGTGGACAGTCTAGCTGTGAGAGCGATTTCCGAGGGATCATCCTGGCCCCTTGAATTGTCGGCTGATGAAGTTCGGTCTTTAATTAAGAAGAGAATCTATCAGGAGTGGAACAATTCCTGGAAAATATTCAGTGCTGACAAAGGGCGTCATTTTTTCGGAGTGTGTCCGGGAATCCCGGTTCAGCCCTGGTTTGAACAATACCACCTGTTCAGAAAAATGTCTGTACATATTAATAGGCTCAGACTTGGGCACGCGACGACTCCCGAGTACATGCATAGGGTTGGTCTCAGAGACCACCCTTTCTGTAGATGTGATTCGAGCTCCCGGGGGACATGCCCTTCTTGGGTCTGGGTTGTCTCGACGAAAAATAGACCGATTTTATGACAGGGTTCGGGGAAAGATTCAGTTCCCTACAAATGCGCAGATATTACTTGCCTGCATATCCGAAGGGAGAACTAGGGAAGCTGGTTCTTCATTTCCTTATATCACTGGGCTGTGATATTTTTTTGATGAGTTTTTAGGTTGCAATTTATTATTTTTTTTTTTATTTTTTTGTTTTGTTTTTTGTAGAGTTAATGTGAATATATTGACTGGCAAAATGGGTTTGTGCCCGATGCCAATAAATAATATTAAAAAAAAAAAACTACAGCATTGTGATATTTTTTGTGTGGAACTAGATTTATTTAAATAAGTGGGACCGTGAGGAGGAGAATTATATTATATCATTTTTTTAAAATTTGGGATCGATATAAGGCTCCATATATTTAAAAGAGATCATGTGTTGTTTGTATGACAGGCTGCTCCTGTAAGTATTGCCATGAGAAACTCCGGCATGCGTGTCTTAAGTCGTTCAATTTTGTAAAAATCAAAAAATAAGAATAACAAAATTTAGATTTTTAAAAAATTATAAAAATATAAATAAAATTATTAAAAAATAAACAAATAATATATAAAATATAAATCAAATAAGATGTGATTAATTTCCTCTTCTGTTCGCAAAGAAAAGCGAATTGAATATTTAATTTTTGAGTAGTGAGTGGGGGGGGGGGGGGGGGGGAATAATTATCAATATATTTAATGTTTCTTAATTTAAAATCAATTGGAGTCTTTCATTTCAAAATTTGAGTTCAAATTACAATTATATTTCGAATTTGCCGCAAATCTACCGACGGCATCAGCGCTCCTTGTCGGCAGTATTACGTTAGCGTTGCTGCAAATTAATCTGGGCTATTATATATATAATAATATTTTCCCTGATTCTCGCCAAATTATTTGAATAAATAAACACAAGAAAGGGCTACCTTCGGCAGTAGTACTGCCTTTATGTTTAACACAGAGTCGCTATTTGTGTTTAAATACAGTTAAAGTTTTGATTATCTATATTAATTATATTGTTGATTAATAATCATTTGATTATGACTTTTGTCATAAGATATACAAGTGCCATCTGTGTGATGACTTGACAACTATTTTAAATAGTAGTTATTGTGTGAGGTTTGACCCCAACCAGGGTCAATTCGTTCGGGTAAAAAAAGCGTTAAAATTTGGGTTATGGAACAAGCGAGATAGTTAAACAAAATACCAGGATTGATGGATTGATATACAGGGTGTCTCGTGTCACAACGATAAACCGTGAACGGGGGATAGGTCAATTTACGACGGTCCTGAACATAAAACTTTTTTTTAATAAATATCTAGGCATTTTTTTGAAAATGGTGAAAATCGCTACCCTGCCCTAAATATCAAGATGCTGTGGCTACAAATTACATATTTTATTCTAATTTTTGTTACGCAATTCTGAATAATCGTGCTATTGACCAGAATTCAAAATAAAACCATCAATAAAATTCAATGGTATTCAATCTCTTACAATGGTGCCAGATTTGTCAAACTAGCACGGGATTGGCTAGAATCGGTACATAAACAGCAAAAAGTTTTGGGAATATGAATTATGAATCCTTATTGTCTGTTCTATATACTCTAGCATTAACTTTTTGCTAGTATTGTCGCGAAACAACTACCTTAAAATTCTTGATTTTAAAACTAAATTTAATTTTCTGGCCGGGACGTTACAAGTCCGCCCCACGAGATTGACCCCGCCGCCATCTGATCCAGCATTTTTTTTTTTTTTAATGCAATCGAATGCAAGAAGGGGTGCACCAGTAAAGATGTAGCCCCTATGGATCTCGAAAGACCCTTGCATTACCGAAGAGAAGGGAAAGTTGATTAAGTGAGAGGGTGTAGACGTAGGTGTCTATGCACCCTGGTTTTGAAGGTTTGAAGATCATAGGTGCTGGGAAAGATAGAGGCTGGGAGAGAGTTCCAGTTCCTTGAAGTCATGGGGATATATGTATTCGCGAATGAAGTGGTCCGGCACTTTTCCAATTTGACCGCAAAAGAGTGTTGGGAGTCGGCAAAACGTGTGCTGCTTGCAAAGCATGCTTTGGGGGGAATTATTGATTTTATCTCATCAGAGCACCTGCCGTGATAGTATCTATAGAAAAGGGAAAGGGCAGAGACATCTCTTCGATGAGCCAGCGAGTCGAGGGAGTCGGTGAGGGTAGAATCGTCAATTAGCCTGACGGCTCGTTTCTGAATTGCATCAAGGGTAGCAAGAGAATATTTTGAGGCTCCTCTCCACAGATGAGAGCCGTATTCGAGACAGGGGCGGATTTGGGCCTTGTAGATGGTGAGAAGTTGTGGGGGTTTGTAAAATCGCTTGGACCTGAATAAGAAGCCAATCTTCCTTGCTGCAGATTTCGCCACAGAGGAGATGTGTTCATTCCAAGACAGGTCAGATGCGACAGAGACGCCCAACATGGATAGGCTGTCACACATTTTCAGGGTATTCGAATCGAAGTGAATATCAGGGAAATCTCTATTTTCGCGCCTAGAAATTAGACAACTTTGAGTCTTATTTGAATTAAAGTTAACTAAATTTTGAGAGCCCCATTTATTCAGTTTGTCTAGGTCGAGAGTAATTGAGGAGGCAATATTGATTCGATTATTCGGGAGAGAGGGTTTGCCGTGTAGAGTGCTATCGTCGGCGTAACAATGAGTGGGGTTTGCCGTTTGATCAATAAGGTCGTTTATATAAATAAGGAAGAGTGTGGAGGAGATTACAGAGCCTTGGGGAACACCAGAGTTTGTGGAGATGGATGGATGGCCCTGAGTACGCAAATATTGGGGTGGGAATATAGCGGTACAATATTTTGTTAAATGAGCATCCTTCCGATTTTAATTTTTCTAAAATTTAAATTAAATTCTGTCAGAAAAGACTTATTTCATTTTTAATAAAATTTTAAACTCATGATGTAAAATTTGTCTATTTACTAGGTAGGTATCGCTCGAATAAACTACGCTCATATTTAACTCTCGTACAATTTCACTTCTACTGGGGGGGGGGTTCTTAGCAATCGATCATTTCATTTTATTTATTTATTTTTTATTTAATTAAATATATATATGTTTTATTATTATTATTTTTTATTATTTTCAATCTTTTAGAATAAAGACCAATCTCTCACTTGGTTTGCGAGACTTGCCATTGCAAAGGGGGTCGCAAACGGCCTACATTTTTTACATAGCTCAAAAAAACCCATAGTACACGGAGATATTAAAAGGTAAACAGTTCATTAAAAAAAAGCTGGGCCAATTGGGAATCGAAAGGTGTTTCGTACCTAATATATTCTCAGATCTATTCTCTAAGCAAAAACGTTAACTTTTAACATCTGAATTCAGCGTTAATTCATTTTAACACCTCCATGCCTAAAATGGCTATTCTGTAAGCAAAAACTCTATCTCCAAAGCGTTAATATTTAGCCAAAAGTGTTAAGAATTAAAGCCATGTCAGAGGGTGCATTTAAAATTTTATCGCCATATTTAATGAAAAAAATTAAGACTAAAAAGTAAAAAAATAAATTATATTTTAAAAAAACTAAAAAACATACTTCTATAAAGTAGAAAATAATGTAATACTTAATCAACAAGGATGGGCACTTTGTCGAAATTAATTAAAAGTCATAAGTTTCCTGTATTTGATTCAATCGCGAATCGAAAGCAGGTGATTTTTGTCAAATATTAAGTCAAATTAATATCCGAATTTATATATTTCTAACTTGAAATAATGATGTTAAATAAATTTATAATTTTCTCATTAATATATCAAAGAATAATTAACATATTAACGAGAATTGTTTTGATCGAGCTTTTTAAACAAGATATATATCGCGAGACTACTGCTGGTTGAAGCTATTAGAGTCTGCTGAGTCTTAGTTAGTCTCTCTTGGTCCAGTCTTAAGACTCAGCAGACTCCAATAGCTTCAACCAGCAGTAGTCTCGCGATATATATCTTGTTCAAAAAGCGCAATCAAAAACAATTCTCGTTAATATGTTAATTATTCTTTGATATATTAATGAAAAATTATAAATTTATTTAATTAAAAGTACATGTTTCTGTACCCCACACGTTTTTATTAAGTATTACATTATTTTGTACTTTTTAGAACCGTGTTTTTTCAATTAAAACTTCTCCATGCCGCACTACCCTAAGTAAAAGTACATAAGTACAATCAAAACAAATAACGTATTTGGCCTCTCTAAATAGTCTTGTATTAGAATCGATAAAAATATCTTGGAAATTAATATTTTATTTTTCTATGAAAAACTAAAATTCAGACTACAAGGGGGGGGCGGCTTTGTATATATTTCATATTTTTTCAAGGGTGTCAAAGTTAAATTTTTTCGGCTTATGTACTTACTCTATGTCTAATCGTAGTAAGAGATAAAAATGAATAATAAATAAATTTTTAGCTTCTCACTTTGTTTTTTGTCTAGTTCGGCCAAATGTCTTGCTTCAATTAATTATATGAAGCTTCGCGGAGCTCTTGCGAAGAGGCCGCGGCCCACAGTTTGAGAACCCCATCCCTAAAAAACAAAGTCGAAATTTTCTTGAATGCATTTTTGTACTATTTACACTTTAATAATTTTTTTTTTATGAAATTTATTTTAGGAGCCGTCCATAAATTACCTCATACGAATTTCAAGATTTCTAGACCCCCTCCCTCCTGTGTCACAATAGCTTTATTCGTTTTGGATGCCTTGGGCGCCCTTATGTCAGCCTCAAGTCACTAACCCATATTCGTTTAGGAAAACGAAGGGGGAGAATAGGAAACGAATAGGGCTGGGGCACACCAAGTCGGTTGGTATTCCTAAACGAATATGGGTTAGTGACTTGAGGCTGACATAAGGGCGCCCAAGGCATCCAAAACGAATAAAGCTATTATGTCACATTTCCATTGAGCCATCCTGTATTGTGACGTCACACTATCACTTTTAGACCCTATAATTACATACAGGGTATGGTCAAGTATTGTAATCGTGCATGAAAAAAGTGGTTTTTTTCCTTCTTTTTTTCGAAATATCACAAAAACGGCTGAAACTATTTTGATTAAAAAAATTGAGCGAAACCATGACATTTCGGTCTACAAAAAAGCTCTAATAAGTGAACTTGGAAAAAATTAAATTTTTTGAGATAATAATTGTTTTGTCAAAATGTTTAGTCTGGTTGGTTGGTTGTCTGTGCGTTACCAAATTTTTGTGGACGAGCTAGCTCAAAAACTAGTTTGAATATCGAAACCAAATTTCGCTCGTAGTTTTGGTCCATTGAGATTAAGAGCTGATTAGATTTTAGTGCATATTGACCCAAAATTAAAGGGGGTGGAGGGGGGGATAAAAATTAAAAATCTAGTCCACTTGAGCAAACTCAACCAAATCTTGTATACATTATCAGAGGGACCCCAGAAGTCTAAAAATGCAAAAACTAACCCCCCCCTACATGATTATAAATAATTTTAGGGGCCAGGTTGTATGGTAAAGTCAAGTGGATGGCCACATCAGAACACGTTAGCTTATTTTTTATAAATTAAACTCAACTACTTTAATATATTTTCAGTTTAACTTTATTTTTATTCATATCATGAAATCTAAAAAATATATTTGAAGATTTTTTTTAATTTTTAAATTTGACTTTTTGTGACATCACAATTTTCAAGATGTCCGGGCCTCCATGTCACATTTTGTCCCAAATATGAGATGTCCCCAGCCCTCTTTTACTGTGTGACATAATTTATTGACGGCCCCTTATAGGTATTAAATAATTTGTAAAAAAAAAACACTTGTGACAGCGAGGCCCGGGGATCTAAAAAATTGTGATGTCACAAAAAGTCAAATTAAAATTTTTTCAAAATTTTCAAATATATTTTTTAGATTTCAGGTTATTATAATTCCAACCTGGAAATCTTGATAAAATAAATTTAGACAAAAAATTATAAGCAAGCAAGGGTATAAAAGTGATAGTGTGACGTCACAATACATGGGGAGCTAAATGAAAATGTGATACAGGTGGGGGGGGGGGGGGGTCTAAAAATCTTGGAATTCGTGTGACGTAATTTATGGACGGCCCCTAATCTCTAAAATTTTCGACTTGCAATTTTTTATTGAAAATAAACACGCCATATTTCTATTTTTATTAGTAAGATGATTTTTTTTTTCAGTGCTAATATTTTATTAGATAAAAATTATGAGCCCCGTATTGGTGATTTCGGATTGGCTCGATACGGCCCGTTTAAACACTTTACGAGTATTCAAGTCTCGCAAATTCACGGAACCAGAGCATACCTCCCCAAGGACTATTTGGCGAAAAGGAAAATGTGTCGAAAGTTGACACTTATAGTTTTGGAATGGTAATTATATTTATTTATCTACTCTTATTAAACGAGCAAAATTATATATATATATATTAGGGTGGGTCAAAAAAATCCATTATTTTTTTTACAAGTGACACGAAAAAATGGGTTGCTAGGACACCTTACCAAAACATTCTTTCTAAATATGAGCTCTTAATTTTAATAAGAAGATCCTCCGCATTGCAGTTTTTTATTTTTTCTCAGTCCAATAGAAAGAATTCATACCTCATCATTAATTGATTGTACAGAAAAATGTTCTTGGAAGAATTTCGTAGAAAATTTAATGCTCTACGAAAAAAGGTATCTTATATTCTTTCCGTAAAACTCACCATTTGAAAGATATTGAAGATTTAAGTTTGATTATTTTAAGACAAATTTCATTTTTGTTTCTGGATTTCGCAACTCAACAATAATTGGCTATTATAAAATTCACTAATACAAATTTTTATAGGAAATTAACTGCTCTATAAAAAGGGTGTCTTATGTTTTGGCGATTAAATTAAGCTTGTTCAAAAGAAATTCATCATCAAACTTTCATGTACACATGAAAGTTTGATGATGAATTTCTTTTGACACGCAATTTAATCGCAAAACATAAGACACCCTTTTATAGAGCAGTTAATTTCCTATAAAAATTTGTATTGTGAATTTTATAATAGCTAATTATTGTTGAGTTATGAAATTCATAAACAAAAATGAAATTTGTCTTAAAATAATCAAACTTAAATCTTCAATATCTTTCAAATGGTGAGGTTTACGGAAAGAATATAAGATACCTTTTTTGTAGAGCATTAAATTTTCTACGAAATTCTTCAAGAACATTTTTCTGTACAATCAATTAATGATGAGGTATGAATTTTTTTCTATTGGACTGAGAAAAAAATAAAAAACTGCAATGCGGAGGATCTTCTTATTAAAATTAAGAGCTCATATTTAGAAAGAATGTTTTTAAGGTGTCTAGCAACCCATTTTTCGTGTCACTTGTAAAAAAATAATGGATTTTTTGACCCACCTAATATAAATTTATATATATATATTTGTATCTTAGTTCTATTTTGAAAACGGCTCTACCGATTTTGATGAAACCAACTCTATTAACAAGTTTTGAGGATTAGAAAACGATCTGGCTAGGTCTGGACCTAGACAAATTTCATCTTAATTGATCTTTTCTTAATTAAAGTAATTATTGATAGATGAAAATCTCAATAAAAAAGTTTGTTTGCATTTTTTTCAATTATCTTTTATTTTTTTTTTATTGGTTTTTCAATTGGTTTTTTAATTTTAAAACCCACTAATAGGTTATAACAAATATTATTATATTATATTAAAATTAGGATTTTTTTTGTTTTTAGGTCATGCTTGAATTAGCCACCAGTCTAAAAGTTTTGGATCGTGATAGGAGGAAACCATATCTGGTAACAACAATTCATTAATTAAACTACATACCATATTTTTCACATTTACATTTATTTATCTATAAAAAAGCCTCATTGATATCGAAAAGTGGCTCACCACTTGGAGAATCAACGTCAATGAGACTAAATCAGCTCATGTAACCTTCACCCTAAAAAAAGCCTCTTGTCCCACGATCAAAATCTTCAATAAACCTATTCCTAAGACTAGCGACGCAAAGTACCTTGAGATGCACCTAGATCAGCCATACTCAACCTGCGGCCCGCTTAGCTTTTATGTGCGGCCCGAAACGCACTTATTATCAGGAATGTGCTTTATAAAAATCTGGTTATTTAAGACTGTTTTTTCAAATAAGCGCCCTCAAAGTTGGATAAAAAGTGGTACGAAATTTGGAACTAATTTTGAGCAATTTTACTTCTTTCTGCTAGATGGCAGCATACAATTTTGACGTTCATTATAAATTAGGTTTGGTTCTGAATTCCGACTAAATCTGAAATTAGATTAAAATTCCACGTAATCGTATCAAATGAATACATATTTGTAAATATTATGTCTACTAGGCTACGTGACGTACAAATCTGATATTCTTTGTTCCATCTATCACACTATTTGACTATTTTATTAACTCTTCTCTGTGACAGGATGTGGCGCCACGATTGCACTTTGTGACAGTGAACTATGCTTACTGTCGCCTCCCTTTATTAAGTTTAGTAATAAGTATAGTGAATTATACCCGAGCACGAGAACTGAATCACAGAAAATTTAAAAGTCATTTGGAAGAAATGAGCAGTAATTATAGCGACGTTCTTTTACATACCTCGGTGCGATGGCTAAGCAGAGTAAAGGTTCTGGAACGGTTTTTTTCTTTAAGACATGAAATTATTTTGTTTTTGCAAGAAAACAATAAAATTTACACCGAACTTGAAAATGATGGATGGTGGGGTATTTTGGCTTTTTTGTGTGACATCACAGAAAAACTTAGTGAACTTAATCGTGGATTACAAGGTGAAAATAAAATTATTTCGCAGATGGCGAATAAAGTATTTGCTTTTGAAGAGAAATTAAAAATATATTGCGGAGAAATACAGAACCAAGTATCGCATAACTTCCCAACCGTAACAAAAGCTAAACAAGATGGTATATCTATTTCTCCAGAAAACTATACGATATTGTCTAATTATTTAGCTGCCTTATCCAAGGAATTTAAGAGGAGGTTTCAGGATTTACGTTGCATCAAGAATTGTTTGTTGCTTGTAGAAAATCCCTGGCACGTACAAACAGCAACTATAACACAACTAGCTGCATTGGGATTTGATTATGCAAGGCTATTCGATGAATTTATCGAGTTTAAGAACGATACGAATCTGGAAGTTATTTTCAAAGAAAAGAGAGAGGGATAAGAGTACACCGAATTTTTGAAATTAGTACCAGAAAAATACAAGACTCTACAAAAATGTGCCCACCTGCTTCTCACGTTGTTCGCATCAACTTATCTCTGTGAATCATCCTATTCCAAAATGAAATACGCAAAAAACGTATATAGAAATCGACTTACAGATTCTCACCTTGATGACGTATTGAGGGTAGCATGTAGTAATTATAAACCTGATTTGTCTAAAATAGTAAAGAATTTGTGTCAATATCAAGTATCACACTAATTTTTAAATAAACGTTTGGATCTATTTATGTTTTGTGTTTTATTTATTACATGGGGGGGGGGGGGGTGATCTGTAAAACCATTTTCCCACATGGTGTATAATGTTGCGGCCCGCGTAACTTAGCAAAAATATATATGTGGCCCGTAGAAAAAAATGGTTGAGTATGGCTGACCTAGACAGAAGACTGACGTGACAAAAGTACATCAAGACGAAACGCATACAACTGGGGCCTTCTTCTTCCTATTCTTCTTAATAGGCGCTTGCCCCTGTTCTTCCTATTTATAAATTTCTTCTAAGTCGTATGCCTCATAAATGAGGCGTCGTGATCGGCTTGTAGTAATATGGCCCTGTTCACAGTGGGGTGGGCGGAGTGGGTGGGGCGAGGTGTGTGGTTTCGGGGGGGGGGGGTCCAGGGGGCGTGTACTATATATATATTTGTATTTCTTTTAATTTGGTTACCCTGCATCGCTCGGTGGCTCCAGGTATTTAATCTAATAAGCTAAATAAACCTTATGTTAAGATTAATAAAAATATGTTTTCATATTGTAGAGTTCGTGGCTGTGATGAAACTGTATTAGATGAAGGAGGAGGTATCAGCCAAAGATGGAATCACTGGCTTCAATAAAACACCTTTAATAAAACGTTTCGGCCTGAATTTATTTGACCATCTTCAGTCAATTAGGCTACAAAATTTACAAATAGAGAGGGATTCAGCCAATGGGTAGCCTCTGCTGAATAAAAAACTCCCAATTATGGAAAACGTTTTTATTCAGCAGAGGCTACCCATTGGCTGAATCCCTCTCCATTACTTAATTATATACATATACAGCCATCAAAATTGTATCAACTTTACAAATAGATGTTAATTGATATATTTTATACAAAATTACAAGTTGACCAAGTTGGTTGGTTTGAGTTTTTGATAGATTGGAGAATACATGTAAGAATTGTATAATTTGATTGAATGGAAGGAATGTATGTGAATTAAAAAGTAATTAAATTCTAATTTGGACTTTTGATTGTAAATAAATAATGATGACCTCCCATAAGGGTCAAATATTTAATTATAAAATAATATATAGGAAAAAATTTATATAAACTCATTACTTTCATTCTGAAACTTTTGGGTTCAGGCACGTTATAAATTTGCATGAAGCTAAAAAATTTTATTTTTGACAAGGCTTGGTTCGATCACATATGTGTACCGCATTTTGTGTATAACTGTAAGTCTAAACAACCAACTTGGTCAACTTGTAATTTTGTATAAAATATATCAATTAACATGTATTTGTAAATTTTGTAGCCTAATTTACTGAAGATGGCCAAATAAATTCAGGCCGAAACGTTTTATTAAAGGTGTTTTATTGAACGCAGTGATTCCATCTTTGGCTGATACCTCCTCCTTCATCTAATACAAAATATGTTTTCTTTCAAAAAAAGTATTTAGAAAATACGTATTTTGTATCTAGTATTTCAAATACCAATTACACAAGTATCTTGTATCTGATATCTCAAATACTTTACTTAAAAGTATCTTGTAACTTGTATTCCAGATACTTTTTATGAGGTATCTTCTACGTCTCTAATAGTAGATATTTTTTTTTCCGTCTTTAGAACAATTACATTGCCTCTTTGCCTGAACAAACCGCCGCAATTGAACTCCGAGATCGTAAAGCTTGGCCTGTTGAAGTTGCCATTCCATTCTGTCGACATTTTCTTGCTATTGGTTTGTTATGCGCGGAGGAAAACCGCAATGATCGACCGGATATGCAAAAAGTAATTGAACATCTGGAAAATGTTATTGTACCCTTACAAGCTAGTAAGTATATTTACCCCCTCTCTCTTTTTTAAACTCTTGTCTTTTGTTAAGAAAATGAAATTTGATTTCATAATCGTTTTTTTCAAGATAGGAGATCGTCTTGTCCGTCGACAGTGAAAATATTATCTCCTTGGTGCTTTCCATACAGCAAAGTGAGTATATGCCTTTACAAACAAACACACATTAGCTTTTATTGAATACGAAATTTGTCTCTTACTCTATTATACTCAGTTTACACAAATCTTATATTATCTTATTATATTAAAAGAGCAATTCTTGTATTGGTATATATCCAATCGGGTTCTCGAAAACGGCTATACTGATTTGGATGAAATTCACGGGTTAGGGAGGTTTTGTGTTGGCGATTCGATCTGTCATGGTCTCATCTTCGGCTAAGTTGTTTTTGATGGTTTTTTTATTAATTTAAATAATTATTCACAGATGGTTGTCTCGATTAAAATGTATATTTACATTTTTATTCTATTTCCTTTTAATTATTAAGTACCTGGAGCCACCGAGCAATGCACGGTATGCAAACGGCCCCTGGACCCCCACTCCCTGGATCCTCCACCATTGCACCCCACCTCCTGCACTCCCCACATCCATCCCCACCCCGCACCCAGTTTTTGCATTTCTAGCTTTCTAATGGTCCACAGATTATGTGTTTATATAGGTATATAAATAAATTCCGTATAATATTTTATTTTTAATTAAATAACAATTTATCAAGTTTTTTAATCAATTAAATAAATACTAAATAATAATTTTATTGAAGCAATTTTTTACATGAAATAATGTATACATTGTATTTGAGGCTTCGAATTCAGGGAGATTGCTTCCCCATTATCGACTGTACTTGATCTTCTAGCTTGTGATAATATTTTTAATCCGTGTTTTTTAATAAAAGGAATTTTAATCAATTAAATTGGATAATTCTAATATATAACAATATTTGGTATAAAGTATTAGTGGGTTTTAAAATTGAAAAACCAATTATTAAATAAAATATAATTGAAAAAAATATAAACAAACATTTTTATTGAGATTTTCATCTATCAATAATTACTTTAATTAAGAAAAGATCAATTAAGATGAAATTTGTCGAGGTCTAGACCTAGCCAGATCATTTTCTCATCCTCAAAACTTGTTAATACAGTTGGTTTCATCAAAATAGGTAGAGCCGTTTTCAAAATAGAACTAAGAGACAAATATATAAACAAACAATTTTTGCTCGTTTAATAAGAGTAGATTGGTTTTTTAATTTTAAATTCCACTAATAGATCATTACAAATCTTATTATATATATTAAAAGTTAGCCAATTTAATTGATTGATTGATTGGATTCATGAGAATATGGAATTGGAATAATTATCGGAAAAGAGGTTTTTTTCTTTAATTAGTTTTTTCCTCTTATTAAAAACAAGGACTAAAAAGATGATCAAGGACAGTCGATGGTGGAGAAGTAATCTCCGGAGTCGAAGCTCAAATTCAATGTATACATTAATTCATGTAAAATAATTGGTTTAATAAAATTTATAAAAAAAAAAATTTAATTGATTAAAAATCGGGTTTTAAATCCCCACAAACGTATTTTTTCTAAATTAGAATTTGGCAATTTAATTGATGAACGCAAAAATTGTTATTTAATTAAAAAAAATTATTATACGGTATTTATTTATATACCTATACCTATATACACATAATCTGTGGGCCACTACAAGGCTTGAAATGCAAAAACTGGGTGAGGGGGCGGGGGTGGAAGTGACGGTGGGGGAGATGTGGGGGGTGCGGTGGTGGTGGCAGGATTGGGGTGGGGTGAAGTGGTGGCGGTCCGGGGGGCGAGGGGGTTCGGGGATTAAATATAGCTTTTGACTGAATTAAAAAGTTACCGGGCATCGCTCGGTGGCCAGGTACTGTTTATTAAAAGTAATAAAATAATTTTTTTTTTTCAGATGAGTCCAATGTTCCCACTACCAATTAGTCCTCCAATAGTATTTGGTGGAAAACAAGAAGACATCAAGGTATATAAAATTCAATTTATCTCTTTCAATATAAACTCGTGGTTATTTCGAAGAAAATATTTTCACTTTTTCAAAACTCGGTACTCTCTCTATTTAATTTTCTTTCAACCATCACTTTTACCTAAAGAGATTAAACTTTTTGCATAAATGTGCATCTTATTAATTTCAGACTTACTTATGTTAAGGTTGTTCTTTCACAAATGCAAAAATTCAACAAGTCTTTTAAAACTTGTAATGTAATGAAATAATTGCAATTAAAAATGACATTTTGTGCACATGGTAGATTGGGAAAGGGTGGGGATATGATCATTATTTTATTTTTTTTTATTGAAGGACTTTCACTATCTTGATGAAAAATTAGTATTTATTCAGAGTAACTTAAAAAAAAATAGAAATTATTTACCATGTAGTTTTGATAAAAAACAAAAAAAAAACTTATTTGAGCGATTATTTTTAGTGGAGGGGATATAAGCACAATGGCTTGGAAACGATCCGGCAAGTATGTGTGTATCCTTATAGAGATTTCTTAGTGTGAGTGGTACAGTCACGTTAAAAAAACATAACCTAAAATTTTATAGAGTGGTTACGAGGCTGAAACTTTTTGTGTGGAAGCGAAAGAATCTCCTTAAAACAAAAAAATCGAAGAAAATTTTTCACTTTTTCAAAATCCGGTACCGAGGAGTGAACCGCGACCTGAAATTGTGTACACCTTCTTCCACTTCCACTTTCATTTCCAAGTAGAAGACAATAGAGATTATCTAATGAATTCCAAATTAATTCCAAAGACGGTGTACACCTAATTCCAATCGCGGTTCACCCCTCGCTAGGTACTCTCTCTATTAAATTTTCTTTCAACCACCACTTTTACTTAAAGAGATGAAACTTTTTGCATAAATTTACAGCTTATTAATTTCAGACTTACTTATATGTTAAAATTATTTTATTATCAAAAGTGTGAGAGCTTCCTTTTATGACGATTCGATTTTATCCGATTTTCTATATTTTCAATAAAGATTTGTTTTTCAGTTTGGAAATAAAATTATTTTTTCACTAGGATCTTTTGTTCTTGACAGTATATATCCGTATATCATAAAAACACACGAAAGTCAGAAAAAATTATGACTGAAAAATGTTTTTTCAAAATAAATAAATGAACTAATATACGAATTGTAATTAATTTCAGGAAATCTCTGAAGAGAAAGAAGATCCAGTAGATGTCATTCCTTTCATCTCGGAGCTATAGATAAATAAACCAAGTTCTCTAAAAGGGTCCCAAGTAAAAGTAGAGTAAAGGTAGAGCTGATCATAGAAAAAAGATTCGTAAGGCAACATTTTTGAAAAATATCGGTTTACATTCATTTGTAGGATCTGGCATTGATTTGTGGAACAGTCTATTTATTACTACGTGAGATTATAGTCCTCTGCCCCCCTATGATTAAATCAATTATAAATTTTGTCAAGTCCTAATGTCCTAGAGTTGTGCAAAATTTTATTTAGTTCTCTGAATTAGAGAGAGGTCATACCATCCTTGTTAAGGTTTTTTCCAGGTTTCCTAGCAAATGTCGGGATGGCTAATGCGTCGTTTGCTCCTGGTATCAGATTTTTGCACGGAATTATTTAAATTACGTTTTGTCTTTTGATGGAAATCTATGATCATGTTATTTGTTAATGAGCATACATTTCTATTTTTTTTTCTTTTAATTGATTTGTATTTATGTTTATTAATTTCTGTAGTTAATTTATATTGATGTTTTTTTGACCTAGCCACCGAGGACTTGTGCAGGTCGAGTAATAAAGATTTATTTATTTAAGTTTCAGACCAGTTATTTATCTCTCCTTAACTTATTCAAACTTTGCCAAGTTTAAAGCTGAAAAGTAGACAACCCTAATAGATACAAGCTTGGATTTTTCACAATATCATGAGGACATGAATGCCAGAATTTGGCTCGGCGCATTGGCCTGTTCCTAGATAAAATAAGCCGATGTGTTCTGATGTGGCCATCCACTTGACTTTACTATACAACCTAGTTTAAAAATGTATATTAATTGTCGTCTTTGTCGAAAACGAGATCCTTCATTGTCAAAATGGGGAAAAATCGCAAAAAGTACGACTTTTAGGGATATTCAAAAATGATCCCGGGGGCTGTTTTTTGACAGGCGCTAGTTCCGGTTCTACTGAACCTAAATACGAGATGAAATTTTTATTATTTTACGCATAATTTAAAGAGCTTTAATTTATCTATTAGATATCTTTTTGATTTGATAAGCCGTTTTAGAGTTATTCAAGAAAAAATGAAAAAACTCCCAACTTTTCTCATTTTGAGGCGCGTAGAAAAATTTCCACAACACAGATTTGGGGGATTACTTAGGGTAGTAATATTGGAGTACCAATAAAGGTATTCATTCCATCAATAAAATCTTTACCGGGAATTATTTCCTGTTTATGTCATTTTTTCATGTAATTTGCCTGGACAAATACAAAATTGAATAAAGTACTAAAACAGTGATTCTCAACCGATGTGCCGTGGAACTTTAGTGTGCCGCGAGATTCTTGAAGTGTGCCGCCACTGCTAGGCAGTGGTCCCCCTGAATTAAAAATAATTTTTTTTTTACATTTCTTTATCAATTGACACTACATTTTATCCAAATATTTTTTTGAACATTTGAACTAAAGAGGTAGTAACAATTTAAAGGATGCAGAATTTTATAGGTACATCAATCAATAAACCAAATAAAATTCTATTAATTTATTTTATTGTTAGTGTGCCGTCAAATTTTTAAATTATTAAAAGTGTGCCGTGATGAAAAAAAAGTTGAGAATCACTGTAATTACTAAAATATACTAACAAACATTTTGACAAAATCATTAATATCTCATAAAATGTGTTTTTTGCGATGTTCAGTCATTAGGGCTTTTTTGTAGAGCAAAACACCATGGTTTTGCTCGATTTTTTTTACAAAATAGTTTCAGCTGTTTTTGAGAAATTTAGAAAAAACGAAATAAGAAAAAATAAGCTGGCGTGTTCTGATGTGGCCATCCACTTGACTTTACCATACAACCTGGCCCCTAAAATTATTTATAATCATGTAGGGGGGGGTTAGTTTTTGCATTTTTATACTTCTGGTTATGTATACAAAATTTGGTTGAGTTTGGTAAATGGCCATGATTTTGATTTTTTGACCCTACACCCTTCCCCCCATTTTAGTTTTTGCATTTTTAGACTTTTGAGGTCCCACCGATTATGTATACAAAATTTGCTTGAGTTAGCTCAAACGGCCTAGATTTTTAATTTTTAACCCTCCACTCTCTTAATTTTGAGTGGATATGCACCGAAATCTAATCAGCTCTTAATCAATGGACCAAAACTACGTGTGAAATTTGGTTTTGATATTCACACTAGTTTTTGAGCTAGCTCGTCTACAAAAATTTGGTAATGCACAGACTAACAGACGACCAGACTAACTAACAGACATTTTTACAAAACAATTGTTATCTCGAAATATATAATTTTTTCGATGTTCACTTATTAGAGCATTTTTGTAGAGCGAAATGCCATGGTTGCGCTCAATTTTTTTTATCAAAATAGTTTCAGCCGATTTTGAGATATTTCGAAAAAAAGAAGGAAAAAAGCCACTTTTTTCATGCACGATTACAATACTTGTATGGTAAAGGAAATACAATTTTGATTTGAAAAAATGCCAAACGGCCAGCGCCTCTGGTGGCAATTCTGATAAACAGCAATTGACGTGTCTCAAATCTAGATATTTATTTATTTATTAATATTTTAATAAATTTTTGAAGGAGTTGTTTTTATATTTGAAATTAAAATCTTACGTGTTTTTTTAACTCTATTAATTAAAAATGAATTCAAATTTCGAAGCAACTTTAATTAAATATTATATGGGAAAGTTAAGGGCAGAAAGAGAATATGCAATCATGAAATACAGAAATGAAGTATTAACCAAACATTTGCAGGTATATTTTATTTTTTATTATAATAATAATAATAAATATTTATTTATTAACTATATTAATCTCATATTTATTTATTTGCAGAGAATGGAAGCGAAAGAACAAAGCAATAAATCCATTCTAAACTCAATCAATGAAAAAATTGGATTTATTAATAAAAATGTAAGTATTTATTTATTTTTGATTATTAACAATGAACAATATTGATTGTTGAAATATAATTTAATTTTAAATATACAAAGATTTTTCTTTTTTAAGCAATTTGAACCGCGAAAGTTAAATAATATAATGAATAATTTCTTATGGTAATTCTACATATTAGAAAATTATTTTTTTTGAAAAGGAAAAATAAATTGAGCATCCGACGGGATTCGAACCCGTGTCTCTCCTTTACGCGAAGAGCGCCTTTCCAATTAGGCTACTTATGTTTTAGACAAATTAACTTTTAAATGTTAGTTTTAATTTTTAATTATTCTTTAAATAGGAAAAGCCGCGAAAAGGAAAAATGACATTCAATCTAAAGAGCCAATCTAGCGGGATCATCCGTAGCCTAATTGGAAAGGTGCTCTTCGCGTAAAGGAGAGAGACACGGGTTCGAATCCCGACGGATGCTCAATTTATTTTTATTTTTCAAAAAATAATTAAATTAAATTAGGGAACGACGAAAAGATTTTTATATAATAGACAAAAGGATCAGCAGGGATTCGAACCCGGGATCTTCGCCTTTATAAGAACCTTAGCTCTTCTCCTCTCGGCCACTTCTTTCTTCGTTCCCTAATTTAATTTAATTAATAATTATCTTTCGACGGGGCCTCGTTGTGATTGCGCCCCGGGGCAAAGAGAAAAAATTATTTTCGACCCTTGGGTTTGTGATCGATTGGGAGGCGTTTGAGAATATAATAAAATAATTTTCTAAATATGTAGAATTGACATAAGAAATTGTTGATTATATTATTTAACTTTCGGGGTTTAAATTGCTTTAAGAAAAAATTAAAACTAACTAAACAGAAATGTTTATATCGTATATGGATAGAACAAAGAGAGATATTTTTAGATTTAAATAGGAAATATTTTCAATCTGTGCTTAGATTATGTATTTGCTAAGAATGAATATTTATAAAATGACAAATATGCAAACAAGTTAATTTGTTTGACCCCTGAGGAAGTCAACAAAGTTGACGAAACGTTGGCATAAAATAAAAAATACTTGCATAAGCTATTGTCCTTATTTCCCTACAACAACTTATTAATTAAAACTAACGTTTAAAAGCTAATTTGTCTAAAAAATTATTTTGTTTACAAATCTATTTGATGCCTGCTAACCAGGGGACCCGGGTTCGAATCCGACTCGAGGCATCCAGGTAAAATCTGACCCCGGGGATAGAGACAAATTTAGAAAAAATATAATTAGTATTGTAAATTGGCTTATGGCTAGAAAGGCCGATAAGCCAAAGAAAAAAAAATTATTTGAAGGAGACAATAATAAGAAAGACAAAATTCAAAAAAGGTGTCTATTCCATACCTGTAAACTTTCAATTTAAAAATTATTTGATTATACTGCTCGGCAAAAATTAAACAAAAATTTACTCCGTAAACCTAACAATGGATTCCAGTAGAGTTTTCTACGCTGATTCTCATGCAATTTCGCGATTTTTTACAACACGTCAAACTTTTGAGATATTATCGGTCAAAATGACGAAAAATGGCCATTCTGACCTATATTCGAGTCCCATTAAATATTAAACAGCAAAATTTGAAATCGGAAATATTTTTTGACGTAATAGAAAACAGATTCCTCTTTGATTTTCAAATTACCACTTGTTTTTAGCTCAATTAGATCACGAGTTATAATTAAAAAACTAAGACCTTATGTTTTTATCTATGTTTATTATCCTTTATAATCACGTAGTTTTAGATTTTTAGTTATAACTCGAGTTCTAATTGAGCTACAAACAAGTGGTAATTTGAAAATCAAAGAGGAAGGTGTTTTCTATTACGTCAACAAAATATTTTGATTTAAAATATTCCTCATTAATATCTAATGGGACTCGAAAATAGGTCAAAATGGCCTTTTTCCGTCATTTTGTCCGATAATATCTCAAAACTCTGACGTGTTGTAAAAAATCGGATAATTGCATGATAATCAGTGTAGAGAACTCGACTGGAATCCATTGTTAGGTTTACGGGGGTGAGATTTTTGTTGAATAGTGTTATTTGAAGTTAACCTACAAAATAATTTAAATGAATATATTCGATCTCGTTCACTATTTCTAGCCATTTTAGTAATATTCACAAACACTCTATTAGTAATTTCATCCGTGTGTCTTGTATCTTGTGAGAAATATAAATTAGATGGGAAGATAAAGACCCTGTTCAATTTCCTATCAGATCCTCAACAGTAACCTTCTTCAGGGCAGAGAATAGTTCACAAATATTTACAGGAAATTCCAATGTATTTACAAATTTCTAAGATAACAAAAGCTTTAAATTTTTAAATTCGAATTGAATGATGAATATTTAGTTCAAATATTTGTTACCGAGTCTCAAAGCTTTGAAGAAGGATATCGTTGAGTATACGAAACATCGGTCGAACGCTAAAGTTAGTTTTTAATTTTACAGAGGGTCAAAATCGCATTTAAAAACTACTTTTGAAGTCCAAAATTTTCCTGGGGGGTGCCGGATCATGACACCCCCAAAATCAAAGTCTGGTACCGCCCCTGATATAAGTGTGTCTTTAGAATGTAAACGTATTTCTTATAAATAAACATTAATTAATTGAATTTCATACTAAAATAAAAATATTGTTATATTTTTGTATTTTTTTTAATATCGCCCCGCCCTGCCATAAAAAATTCCTGGATCCGCCCTTGTATCAGATCCTCAAAGGTAAACATTCTTCAGGGCAGAGATTAGTTTACAAATATTTGCAATAAATTCCAATGTATTTACAAATTTCCAAGCTAACAAAAAACTTTAAATTGAATGATGAATATTTAGTGCAAATATTTGTTACCGAGCCTCAAAGCCTTGAAAAAGGATAGCGTTGAGTATACGAAACATCGGTCGAACGCTAAATAAAATATATTACACGTTGATATTGGCTGATGTATAATTTTTCAATCTATAGAGAACAGAAAATTCTAGATTCTTTTATTAAATGATACAATTCATTAAATTCAACCAGAAGAAACAATTTCCATCAATATTCCGTTAATTCTCTATTCATCTAATACAGGGATCGGCAACCTTTTTTGGACGGCGGGCCATTTTCAAAATAAAAAATTTTATGCTGGCCGCACATTCAAATGTAACTTTAATAGTGCTTTTATATCATATACGAGTATAAATATTATTAAAAATAAATATAGAAAAATTTATTTTCTATTGACATGCTATAATATCAATAATGCCAGAGAACAAAAATTTTACAATTCTTAAAAGGGAAAAAAAAGAAAATACAATTCCAATTACATATGTATAAATATAAAATATATAAAATATTAAGGAAATGATAAATCACTCGTATCCATAATAAGCATTAATTAATAGGAATAGCAGGGAATTGGACAAAAATTAAAAACAGAGTTTTTATTGAATGGGCCAGACGTTTCGTCCATTAATTTCGAATTCCTCAGTGGCTCATTCTATCACTCTTTGTCAAATTTGTCTGTTTAAAAGTAAAAACAACATAATTTTTGTGAGAATTGATTTAAAGTTTTTAATTGTTCAAATGTAAAAAAGTTCAAGATTGTTGAGCAATTGAGGCCTAAGCCAACAATGTATTGTAGTTAAAATAATAAAAAAGATTAAAGGATGTTTCGTCGCGTAGTGGAATTGTCTTTTGATAAAGAGTGATAGAATGAGCCACTGAGGAAGTCGAAATTAATCGACGAAACGTCTGGCCCATTCAATAAAAACTCTGTTTTTAATTTTTGTCCAATTCCCTGCTATTCCTATTAATTAATTAAGGAAAATAGTTTATCTTTCATTTTATTCATTCATTATAATTCAATGCGCTTTTAGTTCTTGAATATTGTTTGATAATTCATTTAAGCCCGGTTGTGTTTGGGATACTGAGATCCTCAACAAGTTTTGTAAATTTTCATCCGTCAACCTCGTTCTATATTTTGATTTTATGAAATTCATTCTTGAGTATATTAGTTCGCATAAATAGGTGCTTGAAAAAATACAAATCATTGATTTTGCAAAATTTCTTAAATTGGGAAATTTTTTTTCTCGTAGATTTGAATAGAATCTAAAATGTTTTATTTTTAAAATGTTTTTTCTTTTTTTTTAGATAATATGGTTAAAAAGGATAGTCAATCCAGGGTTGGGACTAGAAGTATAGGTGTTGAAACTAATGGTGGTATTTTTGTTATGTGGATGATTCAGATGGTTACATATATTATAAGGATATAGGGAAGAATGGTATTAATTTAAATAGGTCTGGTTACTACAAGCTAGTTAATTCAGATATTATTATGTAGGTTTGCATTCATTTGTAGGATCTGGCATTGTGGAAGTCTGTCTATTACTACTATACTACTTGGGATTATAGTATTCTGCCTCCTATGATTAAATCAATTATAAATTTTGTCAAGTCCTAATGTCCTAGAGTTGTACAAAATTTTATTTAGTTCTCACAAGCAGAGATTAGCTGAGGTAGAGAGAGGTCATACCATCCTTGTTAAGGTTTTGACCAGGTTTCCTTAACAACTTATGGCAAATGCCGGATGGCTAATGTCGTCGCTTGCTTCTGGTATCGGGTTTTTGCGCGGAATTTTTTAAATTACTTTTTGTCTTTTGATGGAAATCTATGGTCATGTTATTTGTTAATGAGCATACATTTCTATTTTTTTTCTTTTTCTTTTTTTTTTTACTTGTTTATTATTTGTTAAATTGTTGTAATTAATTTGTATTGATATTTGTTAATGTATTGTAGCTAGATTGTATTGATGTTTGGAGGACCTAGCCACCGAGGACTTGTGCCTCTAAGCAGGTCGAGGAATAAAGATTTATTTATTTATTTAAAATGCAATTAAATTATTTTCATCAAAATTATTTTTATATACATTGTTAGATTGCAAATCAATTAACTCTAGTTGTAAATTCTCTGGTGGTTTTACAATATCAAATTTTAAAGGATTTTCAAATATTAATTTCTTTTGCATAAAAATCTTGAAACCGATGACGAAAATTTTCATCCGGTACTTTTAGTGACCCAATAAAAATATTCGAAGGACACTGTTTGTCGTTTTTGGTTAAAAACGATTGCAAAGTAGGAAAATGACAATAATTATTCTTTTCAAGTTGAGAAATAAACAATTTTATTTTAAGCTGGAAGGAAACTGAAGGTTTCCCACTATGCTTCTGTTAGCGCGCATTTTTGTCACCGGCCACATTTCGGCACCCTCACGCTCTAAGTTTGTTTATTTTTCCTAAAATTATATTGGTGCTTTAGCTGGCCGCGCAAAAAGTTGCAAAGAGCCGCATGCGGCCCGCGGGCCGCAGGTTGCCGACCCCTTCAGATGAAACAAAATCTCTGATATTTCAACCAAGAACCTACATCTTCTGCACAATTTAGAATATTTTCTCCAATTCCTTTAGCCATTATTTTAAGCCCCGAATTTGGATTAGAACCAATACATGGCTATAGACTCTCAAACTGAATCTTAACTCAAGCTTTATGTTGTAGGTTTTTTTTTTTTTTTTTATTACCTTTCTATAACTGAGAATTAGTATTTTTTAGGATAATTATTGAATTAGGGTGGTGAGATGGGCATTATCTCCAATAAAAACACCATTCTTATATTTATTTATTTATTTTTAGATGATGGAGGAAAATGTTCAAATCAAAAGTGAAATGAAATCCATTGAAAAGAAAATTTGATTATATGTTGAAAAGTGTAAGTTTATTTATTTATTTATTTATTAAAATCATTTGTTAAATTATTCTTTACTTTTAATTTAATTATTTCTTAATTTATTTATTCAGATGATTGATAATAATAATTCAATAAAATCGCAATTCAAATCTCTAGAAGAAAAAGTTCAGAAAAATGTGAGTAATTTATTAATTTATTTATTATTTTATATTATTTATTTATTTATTTATTTCAGATTATTGATAATAATAATTCAATTAAACTATCACTGGACGAAAAAGTTGAAATATTTAATACAAATGTAAGTTGATTTAATTATTAGAAATAATTTTTAATTACTGTTTATTTATTTATTTGTCTATTTTAGATTAATGATAATAATAATAATCTCAAAATCATTATTAAAAAAATAGAAACTGATATTTTGAAATTGACCCAAAATGTAAGTTAATTTATTTATTTTATTATTATTATTTATTTATTAATTTGCATTGAATTAGTTTTATTTATATTTCAATATTTGTCAGAAATTTGAACAAATCGAAAAATATTCATTTCAAGAATAATTTCAACGTTTCGATTGATTTATTTTCACTTTCTCAAGGAAATGAAAGTAAAGAGGTCCGTTTCTCGGCTAGTGGACAACCCTGGAATTTTCACAGGATCCTATGAGGTCATGGATGCGAGAATTCTGCTTGGCCAACTGCCCTTCCTGACCCTAAATAAATAAATAAAATATAGGCAGGGGCTTATTTTCTTTCTCTTTAATTCAAATTTATTCTGCGCCCTTGAAGCTTTTGCGCCCTGATTTCTTGCATCCCCATGTAGGAACCGAAACGTCAAATTTTCATTTTATTAACGATTAATGAATAATAATATCGAAACGTTGGAATTATTGTTTTTGAAATCCTGACTTTTTATTTATTATTTTATATACAGTTATAATTTTAATTAATTTATTTATTTAATTTTAGTTGAATGAATTGGAAGAAAAATTAATACCTGATGAACCAATGGATAGAGATAATACTACTAATATATGGGAAGCAGCAGAGAAAGGTTCTCTCCCAGGGGTCAAGTACTATCTTGCCCAAAATCCCTCAAATTTAACTAAAATTAATAGAGATTATTATAATTATCATCCTTTGCATTATGCATCACGGGAAGGTCATTTGCATATTGTGCAATATTTATTATCAAAAGGAGCAGAAGTAGATTCACTCAATTCTAATAATACTACTCCTTTAATGATTGCATGTTGTGAATGGTCATCTCTCGGTAGTCAATTTATTAATAGACAAGGGGGCAAATTTAAATCATCAAAATGTAGATAAGAATACTCCCCTTCATTGTGCAGTTTGGGAAAATAAATTGGATGTTGTTAAAATTTTAATTGACAGGGGGGCCAATAAAACATTAAAAAATAATAATAATCAAACTCCATTGGATTTGGCTAAATATTTCAAACATTCTTCAATCGTCAATTATTTGTCTTAACTTTAATTTGTAATGAAATAAATAATTAAACAAATTATTATTATTTTAATTTATTTTTTACTTTACTTATATCTATATCTTTGTATGGTATAAGTGAAAGTATTGCCTTCCTCTTCCAATTTCTTTTCCCACTTTTATTTATCTCCCAGATAAGCCCAATATTTAGAATTCGATGAAAAAGTAAAAGCTTTTTCTAGACTCAGTTCACTCTCTCCGTATACTAATATATTTTTAAATACAATAAACTATTTTATTCTCCTGTTGACAACGAGTCAAAACAAAAAAATATGAATAATTCGTTCTCGGGTATTGAAAAAGTTTTCACTTTTTGATCGGATTTCTAATTGAAACTCTAGACTCGTAAAATAGACTATATTTGCTTTTTACTGTCCGAGGACAAATAGAAACGGCTGTTTCTCTCCCCAGTTGTGTTGTTTTTGTGATTAAATATTCAAATTTCAGTTTTTTTTTATAAATTTTAACCTTTCCAAAAAGGGTTTGTTTTAAAAATTTATTTCCAGGCAACGACTTAATATTAATACAATCATTGTGAATTATGGAATATTGAATTTAGAAATTTTGAGTAAAAAGTAAGAAAATACAAAATACGTATTTTCATCTTATATCTGAAATACTTTTTTCAATTTCTATCTTGTATTTAGATACATTCTTTTGGTATCTTAGTAGTATTTTGTAATTACCAAGTTTGATAAAATACTTTTACTAATTACCCATACATTTTTTTATCTCCTGCCTGAATCACGTAAAATTAATCGATCTGAACTTAAAGGTAAAAGACGGATCTTATTCCATGTTTTTAGAGGACTCTGATTCCTCTATATTGCAAATAGCGAGAACACATGGTCCATTGGCAGCACCGCTCAATTAGAAACACTTCAATACCTAAATACGTAATAAAGGCACAGCCTAAAGAGTTTAAAGGCTTATCCTAAAATAAAATAAAAATATTTTTAAAATATCACACCTGTTTGCCGAGTTCCACCCCTGTGGAGCGACTTTTGGGGGGGATGATAATGAGACCTCATCGAAGAAAAATGTTGGATCAACTGGTTTTACTTACTAAGGAAAAACTGCGATTTTTTGCAAAATATTGCATTTTTTCAAAACTTCAACCTCATGTTACCATTATCCAATTAGAATGAAACTTTATTTAAATTGTAGAAAATTTAATCTAGTTTAAAAATGTATAGAGTGGCCTTTGTCGAAAACGTGCTCCTTCATGGTCAAAATGGGGAAAAAAAAATCGAAAACAGTACAAGTTTTAGGGATATTCAAAAGTGATCCCGTGGGGCCTTTTTTGACAGACGCTATTACCGGTCATAACAAACCTAAATAGGTGAAATTTATATCATTTTACGGGTAAATTAAAGATCTTTAATTTATCTAATGAATATCTTTTTTATTTGATAAGCCATTTTAGAGTTATTCAAGAAAAACTAAAAAAAACTCCGAAATTTTATTATTTTGAGGGATGTAGAAAAATTTCCACAACACATATTTGGGGAGAAAACTTTGGGTAGTAATATTGGAGTACCAATAAAGGTATTTCAGCAATAAAATCTTTACCGGGAATTATTTTCTTTTTATGCTATTTATTCACGTAATTTGCCTGAACCTCAACTAATTTATTAACCACCATTTGCAAACAATCATTTTATTCGAATATATACACGAGTAGTTTCATTATAAACTTAGTATATAAATATGAAGAACTCAATTAGAGAACTATAGTCCAAGTCTATTATATTATACATTTGAAGGATCTGCGTGAGCTGGAGGGATATTTCGGGGCGAAATAATTCCCAAACAAAGCTTCCTTTAATAATATCTTTATTTACAAAAGTTAAGAAATATGTACAAGTTGTTTCGAAGCGATACTGGTGCCTCCCTGGTAACTGATGAATGATAACTGGATAACTGTATTCACCAAATGGGAGTCTTTGATGTCTGACCGGATGGACGCTGGTCTAGTACCGATGCTATGCGCGCGGCTTCCGCCGGCTTGGTGGCGCTGGAGTGTTGACGAGAGCTCCCGCGCTTCTTGAAGTCTTATTGTGGGTGAATATGTTTCCCACACATTTAATAGGTAGGTAACCCTGTATATATTTCCCCTTCTTCATGCGCTCCTTTTGTTTATTTTTAATTTTACAGAGGGTCAAAATCGCATTTAAAAACTACTTTTGAAGTCCAATATTTTCCCGGGGGGGGGGGGGGGCGGTTCATGACCCCCCAAAATTAAAGTTATTTACCGCCCCTGATATAAGTGTAATATTTCATTAGAATGTAAACGTATTTCTTATAAATAAACATTAATTAATTGAATTTCCTACTAAAATAAAAATATTGTTATATTCTTGTATTTTTTTTAATATCCCCCGCCCGCCCATAAAAAATTCCTGGAACCGCCCTTGTATCAGATCCTCAACGGTCAGGGCAGAGAATAGTTCACAAATATTTGCAGTAAATTCCAATGTATTTACAAATTTCCAAGATAACAAAAAACTTTAAATTTTTAAATTCGGATTGAATGATGAATATTTAGTGCAAATATTTATTCTTTAACCTCAAAGCGCGAAGGATAGCGTTCAGTATACGAAACATCGGTCGAACGCTAAATAAAATATATTACACAGTAATATTGGCTGATGTTTTATTTTTCAATCTATAGAGAATAGAAAATTCTTGATTCTTTTAATAAATGAGACAATTCATTAAATTCAACCATAAGATACAATTTCAATCAATATTCCGTTAATTCTCTATTCATATAATACAGGGTGGGGCATAAAAATCTACCACATTTTAAAAGTATAAAAAATGAAAAATTTAACTAGAAAAAAAATGGTATATATTTTTGAAAAGAACATAAAAATAATTTATTTTTAAATGTGTTTTAAACATTATCAGACCAAGAGATTGGGGGAGGGGGTAAATGAAAATTCTAGCCCTTTTGACAAAATCAACCAAATTTTAT
>JALMQS010000114.1:258185-268659 GCA_024734495.1 Forficula auricularia | reverse complement strand
CGCGTCCGGTATACGAAACATCGGTCGAACGCTAAATAAAATATATTACACAGGTAATATTGGCTGATGTTTTATTTTAACCGACTTCAAAAAAGGAGGAGGTTCCTCCTATTCAGGGTGAATTTTTTTTTTTTTTTTTTTTTTTTTTTTTTTTTTTTTTTTTTTTTTTTTTTTTTTTGTGCCTATGCCACCTCATATCTCCGCCAATTGTCAACCGATCTTGAAAATTTTTTTTGCATTGGGTCCAGTCTAGCTTCCGATTGGTCCCATTTTTTCGATTTTTTCATAGGTATTAGAGCCTTTTTTATTAGGTTTGTTTAGGTTTGTTTAGACCTAACCTCTTTGTTTATGAACCGATTTCGATGGTTCTTTTTTATCCGAAAGGGGTGTCTTGGGGATGGTGTCATATTAATTTGGTCAAGTTCTGATGATATAATCACTATTAATAACATCACTAAAAAGAGAAAAATAAAAATTTTTAAGAAAAAATAAAAACCGACTTCAAAAATTAAGTGCAACAAATATAAAAATACACTAAAAAGGTATAAAATAATTATTATCTTATTTAGTTACAACTAAACGACGAAATATTAACATGAAATTACTTTTTGAAGTTAGGTGCCAAACATATACCTTTTATGAATCGCACTCGACGGATCTTACTTAGTACGTTTGGCGGGTACGCTCGCTTATAGGTATAGTTTGTTTGGCACCGACTTTAAAAAGTAATTTCGTGTTAATATTTCGTCGTTTAGTATAATAAATAAGATAATAATTATTTTATACCTTTTAGTGTATCTTCATATTTGTTGCACTTAATTTTTTGAAGTCGGTTTTATTTTTTCTTAAAAATCTATTCAATCTATAGAGAATAGAAAATTCTTGATTCTTTTCAATAAATGAGACAATTCATTAAATTCAACCATAAGATACAATTTCAATCAATATTCCGTTAATTCTCTATTCTATATAATACGGGGTGGGGCATAAAAATCTACCACATTTTAAAGAGTATAAAAAATGAAAAATTTAACTAGAAAAAAAATGGTATATATTTTTGAAAAGAACATAAAAATAATTTATTTTTTTTTAAATGTGTTTTAAAACATTATCAGACCAAAAAAGAGGGTGGGGGGATGGGGGGGGGGGGGTAAAAATGAAAAATCTAGCCCTTTTGTCCAAAAATCGAAACCAAATTTTGTGGCATAGTTTGGGCATGAAAGGGCTCAAATTTTCATTTTTGACTCCCTACACCGGGCGGCGGATCCGGGGTGGGGCGGAGGGGGGCGATCGCCCCCCCATAGAGGCCCGTGCCTGGGAAAAAAATTTGTAAAAAAAAAATTTGCAAAAAAATTTGTAAATTTTTTTTTTACAAATTTTAAAATTGAAAATAAAGTTTTATATATGTGTGTGTGTGTGGGGGGGCGGCGTCTCTGATCCCCCCCCCCCCCCCGCTTGGACAATTCGATCGCGACACACTTCCGAGATAGTATATCTTATATACATCGGGCACCTTATATACATTCTTCCCCCCCCCCCCCCCATAAAAAATTCCTGGATCCGCCCTTGAATCATACTATACGCTGATTAATACATAGTTTATATTTATTTATTTATTCTCATCGGTACCCTATTTCTGGATTAATATACCTATATACATTTGTAATTTTAACATAATCAAATTAATAGATAGTTATTTAAACAAATTATGGGAGGGGAGAATCTGTCCCGGATCAATAATATTATATAACCATAGATTTATATTTATTAATAACAAAATTATTATTTATTGATTCAATAAACAAAGTAAATAAAATTAAAAAAAAATTAAATATAGATAATTAAAAATATATTTATTTATTTATTATTCGTTTGAGAATCACGGAATTGGATTCCTCTTGGAAGAGTGAAAGTGAGAGAGAGAAATGGTTATATGAAAAATAAATAAATACAAATTTAAATTTACCGTGAATTTAGTGAATTTTATAGGTGATCGTGGCAATCCTGGTGATAATGATGTCATTCTAGGCAAATCCTCGCCTTGGTTTAACATGCTAAACGCGAAAATTGAAAACGACAATTAATATAAATAAATACGTAATATATATTTTAAAAGTATATTAGATAATATTTTTTTTTACTATCAAATGAATCGATAATTAATTGTTCGTTACCTGATTAGTGTGTTGGAAAATGTCACCTTGATTTGTTGATTTAATTGAAAAATTGAGCGAGAGTTTTTCTTCAAGGCAAACACTTGTCCAGAATCTTTCCGTCTGAGCGATGACGTCAGATTAGTATCTCGTCGTGGTAATCAGACGAAAGTGATTTCGTGGTGGGGAACCACCAAGAGGGGGACGGCCGCTAATGCGCGAGTTTCAACTACAAGTAGAAAACTCAAATCATTCTAATTATTTATTTATAATATACTAATGAAATAATACTAAAGTTGAGTATTTTTTCTAACAGAAAAATTGGTTGCATAATGCTTGGATTCGCAAACTATTAAGTACGAAATTTAATAGAAAAATGTTCATTTGGCGAGAGATGTTTTCCTATTAATTAACCGACTTCAAAAAAGTAGGAGGTTCTCAATTAGACTGATGATAAGGTGGGAGGACCCTTATCAACTTTCTCTTAAAATTCAAGGGTACAAAAAGAAACTTTTTTCGAGTTTTTTTGACGAAATTATGATTTCCTATATCTTTACAAAATACTCTACTAGAAATAAGTATAATCCGTTAGAAATGCAAATATTTATTTTCTAAAAAAAATTGGAAAACTGATTGGTTATAGTATGGTCTTTTATTAAAAGTATGAGGCTCGCAAGTAGCAAAAATGGTTAAATGGGGGGTGTAATTTTATTGAAATTTACTTTTATATGCTTTCTCCAAATTTGAGAAAGATATAGAGAAAAACGAAGGACCGGGTTTATATCTATTGTTTAGCTTAACAACGAGGTTGTAAGGCTCGCAGCGAATAGGTTGTAAATCCATTCCACTAAACAATCGATATCAAATTATATCTTCGATAGGGACGCTAAGTTCTTTTAACATATATATACCTGTTCGAACTCTTAAGCCCAAAATTAGTATCTTTAAGGATGGATGTCTATAGGAAAGAAATGAAAGATAAATTTCTCTTTAACAAAAACTATATTTTAATGTAAAAAAATGTGTTGTTAATAAAAACAAAGAAAATGAACTTGAAATTAACTTAGATTGTATATATACGTAGATATATATACACTTTATAAATAAATACTTAAACTTTTAGACATATAATATATTTTATTATATGTCTAATTACAAATGAATGGTTTCAGACGTGGTAAAGGGCAGCCTCTGAATTATCTGCGCTTGGAGAGATGAATAGGTGTTCTTTTGTTTCAGAACCAATGATGAGAATCGCTTTTGAGTGTAGGTACCTTTGGTGTACACACTTTCAATAATGTAAAAACCTTCAGAGAATTGGTTGTACTTTCAGTAAACCTTCATTGAACCTTCAGGCCACTTTTTGATTGCTTGCTTATTTCAACTAACTAACTTTTATTTAGTTACTAAACTAAATATTGATTGACTATGACGAAAAATATCCAGCGCAAAATGTGGTGCAATATTGTTCGAGATGTTTACTCGATGCACTTTGAAATAAGAAGAATGGCAAATTATGATATTAGAAGCAGCTTGGGTTCAAAAAGGATCCATCTTAGGGTGTTTCTAGGGCCCAAAAATCCCTAGTGCCGAGAAAGCGAATTTGCGTGGTTTTTTTGAATTTTCTAATGTTTACTTATATTTAACCACTGATGATAAGGGGGGAGGGACCCTTATCAACTTTCGCTTATATACTTTATTTAGCACCGACTTCAAAAAGTGATTCCATTAAAAAAATTCGTCGTTTATTTGTAACTAAATTAGATAATTATTTTATACCTTTTAGTGCATTTTATATTTTATTTTTGATTCTTATTATTTTATTTGTTGCATTTAATTTTTTTGAAGTCGGTTTTATTTTTTTTTATAAAAATTAATTTTATTTTTCTCTTTTTCTCTTTTTTAATGATCTTATTAATAGTAACTTAATATAATGCACCTGCATGCATCTCGTAAGAGAAAGCGTCGGCCGAATGAATCAGAAAATGATAATAAAATTCAATTCATCAATATAGAAATTCTCTCGAAACGTTTGCGAGTTTAAAATGAATGTTTTAAGATTTTTTTATAAAAGATTTCATTTATTATAATTTCGATTATTTGGTCATAAGAATTGGAGATTTTACGTTATTTCGTCATTGATCATATCATCAGAACATGACCAAATTAATATTGTATCACCCCAAGTATCCTCTTTCCAATAAAAAAGAATCATTAAAATCGGTTCATAAACAAAGAAGTTATGCCTGAACAAACATATCAAAAAAGGTCCAATACCAATGAAAAAAACGGGACCAATCGGAAACTAGACTGAACTCAATGCAAAAAGATCATCAAAATCGGTTGACAATTGACGAAGATAAAGTAACATGGACACAAAAAAAATTCACTCGAATTGAGAACCTCCTCCTTTTTTGAAGTTGGTTAAAAACCCGATAACTTTTAGAGATAATTAAAATAATGGATTATACTTATTTCTAGTAGAGTATTTTACAAAGATATAGGAAATCATAATTTCGTCAAAAAACTTGGAAAAGTTACTTTTTTACGGTTGAATTTTTAAGAGAAAGTTGATAAGGGTCTCTCCTTATCATCATTTTTCCAATTTTTTTTAGAAAATAAATATTTGAATTTTGAAGGGAATGTACTTATTTTTAGTTAAGTATTTTATAAAGATATATGAAATCGTAATTTCGTCAAACTCGAAAAAAGTTTGTTTTTGTTCCCTTAATAGATGAAAGGACAAAAGTAGAGTTTTACTACTACTATAAATTAAATAAAATGATAAAAAAAAAATTAAAAGTCCAAATGCAGGACACAAGTCGAGTTTTACTACTACTATAAATTTAATAAAATGAAAAAAAAATTAAGTCCATATACATTATACAGATATTTTAAATAAAATATTTTTTTCAATTCTCTTGGGCCTCCTGATTCAGACAATGTGTGAAGAGGTGTGCATCTCACCACCATCCACCCCCATACATCCACCCCCACATCCACCCAACGCGAAACACGACCAATATAGCCAGTGTCCCCTCCAAGCGGCCAGCCGAAAGCCAGCGGAGCCGTCCGACTCCCGGCGGAGAAGCGGCTCGAGCAGGGAGAAGCTCCGCCCCGCCCGCCGCTAGGGCGACCGGGCAACCCGGATGGCAGCCGGCTGGCGGAGTTAGGGGTGATGAAGGGGCTTGGCTTTCAAAGGATCTCATTAGGAATTTTGAAATGAAAGAGGGTTTTCTTTTAATAAATATTATTTATTCATTTTTTTTATACATACACATCAATTATTATTCAAACATGTAATATATAATTATTTAAACTTACAAAATATTATCATATTCAAAAGCTAATAAATTTTCTTGGAGATGAACAAAGAAGGAGATTGAATCATCAAGTGATCTGTAAAAGAAATACATAAAATTATTAGAAAATATAATTACATTTAAATAAATTAATATTTAAATATAATTCTAATTCGTCATATAAAATATAAATGTATTTCCAATTTTATAAAATATATTAATTCCAATTTTGTTTTTTTCAGATGGGCAACTCGATTCGACCATTCCACAAATTAACAAAAAGAAAACAGAAAAATAATTCTACTTGCACATTTTATTTAAAATGTTTTCAAATAAATTATTTTCTATGTATTGAAATTACTTAATTTTAATAAAAAACAAATTGAGACGTTATATGAATATTTATTTTATTAATTAAAAATAGTCACTTTTTTTAGCAACTTTAGATTAAAAGTACTTTTGAAAGTTATTTTTCCTAATAAAACAGGCACAATTTTTTTTTTTAATTCTTAACTAAGTGATAATTTTTTTTTTACTTAGGGAAAGTGGTGTAGGTTTTAGGTGGAACATGATATTAATTAATAAAGTAAACTGTTTTTAATGTAAACTCCTGATGATGGACTAATAATCCGAAATATATTGAGCTTATATACACATCTTTGAGTTTTATTTCATTCATTGTGAAACTACACTCCCTTTACTTTATTAATTAAGTGATAAAACTACAATAATCATTAGTGCGATATTGCACAAATGAAAAATTTTTTAATCAACCGAATGTTATTTGTTTTTTTAATTAGTAAAAATTAATAACTATAAATTCTGTTTATTAAAATCAATAGGTATTTAATCATTTGAGATCATATTTTCATATGGATATTTTATAAAATTTTGTTCACAATTCAATTTTTTTTTAAAGAAAGGGTAAAAAAAGTAACTTTTTTCGAGTTTTTTTTTGACGAAATTATGATTTTCATATCTTTTACAAAATACTCTACTAGAAATAAGTATAATCCGTTAGAAATGCAAATATTTATTTTCTAAAAAAATTGGAAAACTGATTGGTTATAGTATGGTCTTTTATTAAAAGTATGAGGCTCGCAAGTATAAAAATGTGTTTAAATGGGGGTGTAATTTTATTGAAATTTACTTTTATATGCTTTCTCCAAATTTGAGAAAGATATAGAGAAAAACGAAGGACCGGGTTTATATCTATTGTTTAGCTTAACAACGAGGTTGTAAGGCTCGCAGCGAATAGGTTGTAAATCCATTCCACTAAACAATCGATATCAAATTATATCTTCGATAGGGACGCTAAGTTCTTTAACATATATATACCTGTTCGAACTCTAAGCCCAAAATTAGTATCTTTATGATGGATACCATAGAAAGAAATGAAAGATAAATTTCTCTTTAACAAAAACTATATTTTAATGTTCAATAGGTATTTAATCATTTGAGATCATATTTTCATATGGATATTTTATAAAATTTTGTTCACAATTCAATTTTTTTTTTTAAGAAAGGGTAAAAAAAGTAACTTTTTTCGAGTTTGTTTGACGAAATTATGATTTCCTATATCTTTATAGAATACTCTATTAAAAAAATAAGTATAATCCCTTTGAAATTAAAACATTTATTTTCTAAAAAAATTAGAAAAACGAGGATCAGAGGGGACCCTTTATCAACTTTTAGTATCAAAATATCTTTATTGGTAGTCCAATATTACTACGATAAATTTCCCCCCAAATCTGTGTTGTGGAAATTTTTCTACGCGCCTCAAAATGAGAGAATTTCGAATTTTTTTCAATTTTTCTTGAATAACTCAAAAACGGCTTTTCAAATCAAAAAGATCTTTATTAGATAATTTAAAACTCTTTGAATTAAGCGTAAAATTATAAAAATTTCATCTATTTAGGTTCAGTAGAACCGGTACTAGCGCCTGTCAAAAAACAGCTCCCCGGATCACTTTTGAATATCCCTAAAACTTGAACTTTTTTCTGTTTATCCCCATTTTGACTATGAAGGAGCACGTTTTCGACAAAGTCCCCCTATACATTTTTAAACTAGATTAAATTTGCTACAATTTAAATGAAGTTTCATCTTAATTGGATAATAGTAACACGAGGTTGAAGTTTTGAAAAAATGCAATTTTTTGCAAATAATCGCAGTTTTTCCTTCATAAAATGACTCATCCTAGAAACTTGATTCCTATCTCATTGTCTAGAAAATTTTGTTGATTTGAAGATTTACTTGAACCACTTTTTTGTTTAAATTCTTAGATTTATAGATATCCAGCATTTTCCATGACAGGAAATGACCCATTGTTTCAAAAATCACAGTTTTTCCTTCATAAAATGAAAACCACTTATCTTACAAACTTGATTCCTATCTCATTCTCTAGTAAATTTTGTTGAGTTGAAGATTTACTTGGACCACATTTTTATAAAACTTTTAGATTTAGACTTTTAGATATTCAGCATTTTCCATGATGCTTTTGAGGATTCGGAAAATGTAGAATATCTATAAATCTAAGAGTTTTATTAAAAAAGTGGTTCAAGTAAACGTTCAAGTAAATAAAATTTTCTATACAATGAGAAAGAAATCAAGTTTCCAGGATGAGTCATTTTATTAAGGAAAAACTGCGATTATTTGCAAAAAAATGCATTTTTTCAAAACTTCAACCTCATGTTACCATTATCCAATTAAAATGAAACTTCATTTAAATTGTTGCAAATTTAATCTAGTTTAAAAATGTATAGAGTAGTCTTTGTCGAAAACGTGCTCCTTCATGGTTAAAATAGGGAAAAATCGAAAAAACTACGAGTTTTAGGAAGTTCAAAAGTGATCCCGGAGACTGTTTTCTGACAGGCGCTAGTACCGGTTCTACTGAACCTAAATAGATGAAATTTTTATAATTTTACGCGAAATTTAAAATACTTTATTAATTTTCTTCCAGAACTTAAGTGACTTGATTTAAATTTTTCATTAAATTGAAGGGTTGGTTTTGTCACAAATATAATAAAACAATAATTTTAATAACTATTAGAATTATTTAATTGATAACTATACAGTTTCGGTCACCACTGGTCGACCATCCTCAGTAGTTATCTCGTTCAAGAACCGGAATTTGTCATTTCACTATGAAACATCTATTCTTAAATCTTCAATATAGATACATCACACAATTCATTACAATCACACACACATATATACATATATGGCAAACAATTTATAAGAAACGTTTGCCAGTGAACTAGAAAAATGTATTAAAAAAAGGGAAATTTAGATAGATATTTAATTATAAATAAGAAACCCTTCTTACCATTTTTATAAAATACTAAATCAACATTAAACAATAACCAATACATATTTTAAGACAATTTTGATTCATAGTTACAACACAGTTTCTGAGATAATAAGGAATAAATAATGAAAAATGTATTAAAAAAAGGGAAATTTAGATAGATATTTAATTATAAATAAGAAACCCTTCTTACCATTTTTATAAAATACTAAACCAACATTAAACAATAACCAATACATATTTTAAGACAATTTTGATTCATAGTTACAACACAGTTTCTGAGATAATAAGGAATAAATAATGAAAAATGTATTAAAAAAAGGGAAATTTAGATAGATATTTAATTATAAATAAGAAACCCTTCTTACCATTTTTATAAAATACTAAACCAACATTAAACAATAACCAATACATATTTTAAGACAATTTTGATTCATAGTTACAACACAGTTTCTGAGATAATAAGGAATAAATAATGAAAAATGTATTAAAAAAAGGGAAATTTAGATAGATATTTAATTATAAATAAGAAACCCTTCTTACCATTTTTATAAAATACTAAACCAACATTAAACAATAACCAATACATATTTTAAGACAATTTTGATTCATAGTTACAACACAGTTTCTGAGATAATAAGGAATAAATAATGAAAAATGTATTAAAAAAAGGGAAATTTAGATAGATATTTAATTATAAATAAGAAACCCTTCTTACCATTTTTATAAAATACTAAACCAACATTAAACAATAACCAATACATATTTTAAGACAATTTTGATTCATAGTTACAACACAGTTTCTGAGATAATAAGGAATAAATAATGAAAAATGTATTAAAAAAAGGGAAATTTAGATAGATATTTAATTATAAATAAGAAACCCTTCTTACCATTTTTATAAAATACTAAACCAACATTAAACAATAACCAATACATATTTTAAGACAATTTTGATTCATAGTTACAACACAGTTTCTGAGATAATAAGGAATAAATAATGAAAAATGTATAAAAAAAAGGAAAATTTACATACATATTTAATTACATAATTAAGAAACCCTTCTTACCATTTTTATAAAATACTAAAGCAACATTAAACAATAACCAATACATATTTTAAGACAATTTTGATTCATAGTTACAACACAGTTTCTGAGATAATAAGGAATAAATAATGAAAAATGTATAAAAAAAAGGGAAATTTACATACATATTTAATTATAAATAAGAAACCCTTCTTACCATTTTTATAAAATACTAAACCAACATTAAACAATAACCAATACATATTTTAAGACAATTTTGATTCATAGTTACAACACAGTTTCTGAGATAATAAGGAATAAATAATGAAAAATGTATTAAAAAAAGGGAAATTTAGATAGATATTTAATTATAAATAAGAAACCCTTCTTACCATTTTTATAAAATACTAAACCAACATTAAACAATAACCAATACATATTTTAAGACAATTTTGATTCATAGTTACAACACAGTTTCTGAGATAATAAGGAATAAATAATGAAAAATGTATTAAAAAAAGGGAAATTTAGATAGATATTTAATTATAAATAAGAAACCCTTCTTACCATTTTTATAAAATACTAAACCAACATTAAACAATAACCAATACATATTTTAAGACAATTTTGATTCATAGTTACAACACAGTTTCTGAGATAATAAGGAATAAATAATGAAAAATG